>JARHVA010000203.1:6465000-6780140 GCA_037957365.1 Torreya grandis | reverse complement strand
CATCTCTCCTTAATCTGAATCTCCCTTTAAAGTTTATCTCCCATCTGATCTTTATCCCCTTTGACATTAATGAAAAAGGTCATCTCTAATATTACTACTGATCCTTAGACTAACAATTCATATATTTATTAAGCTCCCTATTTATCCATGCATAATTCTCTCTAATATTTTCAAGCCATTTGAGTCAGCTCCCCCTAACTCCATGCTACACCTAGATCATGCTATTTTAAACTACAAGGCAACTGCAAATACTTATTTCACAAGAATATCATACCTTGTATGAAGATAACTTTACCATACATGGGCTGACAATGGATATCAACATATTTTATTCAAAAACATTCCTTTTAGGACAACACAAGCACTTCTCCAATAGTCATCAACCCTCGTCACATGAAGTTAATATTCATTACTAACTTCTAAAACAAACATAGGGTATTATGAAGTCTCCAATCTAAAACTACCATCTGATTAACCAAAAAATAACACACAATAACAAGGAAACTTATCCTTGACATCTATTTAATACCACACAACTCACTAGCATTCCATATAAGACCTCATATAGCCTTATTCCTCATTAGGATTGCTCAATCATATATATGGTTTCAAGGAAACAAAACTACATTCTACAAGTGAATGGATTCTATTTGAGAAAAAGACTCTTAAGATCACATACACCATTATTCATGATCCATATGGCTCAAACAAACTCCTTAAGTCATTAGGACTTGACTTAGGTCATGTCACCTTCAATAAATCACCTCAACTAACTAGGTCTACATATAACTTTACTAGCATTATTCCTATAAGAGCAATATGATTTTTTCATCTGAGCATAATCTTCTTCATGGCATCATCAATATGTCATCATTTTAAACTATACGTTTATGACCTTACTAGGTCACCTTCTATAGCATTAGTCTTTTAGACCAATATTCAACTCTTAATACCTTTCTCTATGTCTATCTCTCAACACCGACTCATTAATACCAACTGTTGCACTTGTTGACCATAAAAGCTACTAAATAAAAGTAAGACATAACCTAAATACTTTTTTCTCAACAATAATATTACTATATAATCCTTAACTACAACCTTCCATGCTTTTTATAGGATGAAGAGTGTATTTATGAAGCCTATCAAAGACACCCCATCTCATGAAGCTCTAGAATAATGGGTCGCCCCAATCCTTTTCATAGGACTAAATGTTCTTCTCAAGACCCTATTTGGTTTGATATTCACTTTTTAATCAATGTCCTCAACATCTTCTTTCTTCTTATTCTTTTTTTGATAAACATAATCCTCTTGAGAAAATTTATCATCATCCTTTATTTTTATTGCCACATTCTCTTGACTAGTGTGATTAACATTGATTACCTTTGGTCTCCATATCCAAGTAGGACCCTTATTATGAATTATATGTAAGAATATATAAATATGTCCCATGTTATGAAAACTATAATATGCCACATTATCCATACCTCTTTCTAACCAACTACTCTTTCTTCTACAATCTCTCACTCTGTGACCAAAATTATTACATTGAAAACAATTACCCTAAAATGAACTTCCATACCTTATATCATTTAATTTTCTAATAGATATTTTGACCTTATTTTTTTAATTTAGGTGATCTACCTTCTTTTCATCCTTCTTGGCTATAACTATCTCCTTGCCTTTCTCAACCTTGATCATTTTGTCTATGAGTTGCTCATGCATAAACTTCAAGGTACTTATCTTAGTCTTCAAATTAAAACATTCTTCATATTTTGAAATTTGACATGCCTTTGCATTATTTATATGACTCTTGAGATCCTAGATGATCTTCTTATCTTTTTTTTACTATTTCAACCATTTACTTAATCTTAGTTTGAAGATGACTCATTTTTGCTTTACATTCCATGAATGACTTGGCTTGTTCTTTAATATTCTTAAGGATAATCTCATGTTCATCACCCTTTAAGTTATTGTTACTTTTCCTTGTCTTAATAAGATTAATATTATCTTTAAAACCTTTGAACATTGATCTCAATTCTTGATTCTCTTTCTTTAGCTGCTTAGCCATCTTGTGCTTCTAAGATCACCTTCAAGTTATCAAACCTTCATCAAAGGAACTACTCTGATACCAATTATTAGAATCATAACCAATGAGATGGGGGGGTGATGAATCTAGTGTGAAAACATTTAATTCAATTATTTTCATCATTCTTTAACCATTTAAACTATCATAGAGATATAATAATGCATAGAAGAGTAATCACATAAGCAAGAAGTAAGACATCAACCCATGAACACCAGATCTATGTGGGAAACCATCATGAGGGATAAAACCTACTATCACACCACTTGTAATACTATCCTATAGTAAATTAAATAACATTTAGTGAGGCACCAACCCCAAAGAGATCACTAACCCTCAAATACTTAGGTAACAAACTAACTAGTCCTTTAACAAGCTCCAACTTACAAGGAGAATCCAACCCCCTAAGTGACTCAAAACCAACCCAAACACTTTAAGGACACTTCTTGAATCTCTAAATACAAGTCAACTCTAATTCCCTTCTTTATTAAGCACCAACCCATCCAAGACAAGCTTGATCACCTCAAGACACATTGTTACTATCTCAACTAATGGTGACCTCTCTCTCTCTCTCTCTCTCTCCTCTCTCCTCTCTCTCTCTCTCTCTCTCTCTCTCCTCTCTCTCTCTCTCTCTCTCTCTCTCTCTCTCTCTCTCTCTCTCTCTCTCTCTCTCTCTCTCTCATCTCCTCTCTCTCCTCTATATCTAAATTATAATATATATAATACACCTATAACACTCCTATGATGAAGCTAATTATTTTATCTCACCTCATCTATCTCACTTCAAACCTTCAACCCTCTCTCAAAAAATGTTTTAGGCTTACTCGCTCAACATGCCTCTTCTAGTCTCATTAAGTCAATTGACCTTTTCATCTACTTGTATAATATCTAATCGAAATTCATGTATGATCTTATACCTCTTCATAAAGGTATAAATTCCCTACCTTTTCTCATCAAAATGATATATTTTATTCTCTTCAATTCACATTGTTCTAACTAGCTCAAATAGGGCCAATTATGCCTTATTTATATACTCAACACTTGATATTATCCATCTTAGTCGGTAAATAACCTTACAAAAACTTTTTTACCCTTGGATTATACCTAAAAAAAATTTACACATGTGATAAAAACCACCCCATAGATTGGTCATACCACTTAAGATCCAAAACATCCATTAGGCCTAAAGGAGACCTAATGCAAAGTAGGTCTGTCTTAAGCACGCATTACACTTGAGTCATCTTATATAATATTTATCCTCAAAAAATTATTTAAAAACTTAAAATATGTCTTATATATAACATTTCTAACATTATTATATATCCATGCCACCTGTTACTCTAATTCACCACTTGAACCATGCCAATAGCCTTACCTACCATTAGACCTTTATACATAGGAAAAGTATATTTCATAAAATTGAATCATTAAATAAAATATATAAAATAAACCACTAAAAAATTAGATTAATATAGTCTCCATGACCTCATGGTAACCACCATGTCCATTAGACATCACTAAATAGGTAAAATGACCCCAAACTAATCCACTTCACAAGCTCACTTAGAATTGTATGAAGGCTCCAAAAATATAGTCAAATGATTTTAAATTTTCACACCTGAAAATGGATTTATCATGTCTCTCAAATAATTATAATGAACCTTTGAAACCTTTTAAACAAATTAATGAGTAATTTATTCTTTAACTCTATCTAAACATCCTCCCACTCATCTTTTTAAGATGACTACACATAACGGTCATTCTACTTCAAAACATAGACTTTTTTCACATAAATATAAAAAAACCTAAAAAAGTGTATTTTATATCTTGGCTTTTGTCATAGGGTCTAACATTCTTCACTTCACTTAGCATACCAAGAGTAGTCAATCTATCTCAGGAACCAGTCATGGTGAACATGACTCTTAACACCTATGGGCACACTTATTTTAAATTAAAAAGCATTTATATTATCCTTAGTTATCTTAATATTAAATTAAAATATAAATAAATATATTTATAATAGAAAATTAGGAACATATAGACCAATCTTTGAAACTTACTCTTTCACTATCTTGACTCACACATATAGGTCATCTTGAGAACACTATTTTCACCATTTACAATGAATTACAAAAATATAATCAAAATTTACATGAGGCATAAGTTTTTTAAAAATACCATAAATATTTTAACCCATTAACATCTATAAACTGATTCCCACTCTAATTGGTTTTTCTCACTACTTTCATTATTTGCCAGTTTAGCAATAGGTCAACTTGATTAACCAAAATAGTTAACATAGAATCTATAACTCACAAAAAAAAAATAATATACAATAATAAAAAGTATTTACCTTCAACCTCCATTCACTTACATGCATTGACCTAGTTAACCCTGCTTGCAACATTAAATTCTTTAGAAATAAGGGTTTTTCTATTGGTTCTATTGATTGTCCTGAAAAACCACTACCACCTGAATATGTTTTATGGATTAATATAACAACTAGAATCATAAAAATATATTCAAAAAACCATTTTGGGCCATTTCTATTAATATGTTTTCAATCAGGTCACTATGAGGGTTTTGTGAGGGTTTTTGACCAGTTTCCATTCTTAACAAATGTTCATACAACTTTGTCACTAAAACCACTTCCTAATGATTGGAAAACATTATTATAACCATTTTAAATATTTAACAAAGCCTTAATACACCATTAAAATTTACACATGCTAATGAACATCTAAACTTCCTTCTTGGGTCTATAACTCTTCAATCTGCATACACAAGAGACCTCAAAACATTATTTATTAATTTCCTATTCAACTCAAAACCTCAAGCCTGGTAAAAATCCCTAAAAAGCCTATTACACCTCAATACATTCTTAAATTTTTTATATCACCTTGTAAACTCAATCTTGACCCTTCATTTGGCCACACTAAGTCTTTATGTACATTAGGTCTTTGAACTACTAGTTATGCATAGTCCTTAAAAACACTTAGAAACCACTTACATTGATCTCAATTAATCATACACATGTCATATACCTTAATACCATGATAACACACTATCAAATTTTTCACACAAGCTTAAACTCCACCAAACTTGATCATGATGCCTCATCATACTCTCTAAAATCTTAAGACAAGGTCTATGCCTAGATCTCCAATTAAGGACTTACCTCTTTATCTCATTATTAAATTCATGTAACTAACTTTTTACCTCTCTCTCTCATTATCTAACACTTTAATACACATCTTCAAGTTCATACACCTCTATATCACCATCATTATGCCTTTATAGTCCATTTCCAAGCTCAAGGACTAGTCTATCAAACATAGACCTACTAGGTACCATACATCTTGAAGAACTTTTACCATTTGAGATGCATATTAAGAATCATTCACATTTAAAACCTCTTCATTCCATGCTTAACTAATAATTCACATCATATATCCAAGATATTATGAATCTACTATATTATGCTTGAGCCATCATGGATACTTATCATGTCTATTTCACAAGACTACCTTTGAAACATTAATGACCTTTGATTACCTTTGAAATTAATTATAACATTAATGCCAAAAAAACACCAATAGGAACATACCTTAATAATGAAGAGTCATCTAGACACTTTGTATGAAAAAGAGGTGATGTGTTAAAGAGAACCTATTGGGGTTAATTCAGAGGTGTCAAGAGCATAGTAAAGGGGTAGAAGAAATTGATTTGATCACCAAGAAGGCCACTTATTATTAAACATGTCAAGATAAAGGAGAGTTTCAAAAATCTATTTAAGGTGTTAATCATGCAATTTAACCCCCCATACCACTTGGAGTGATGGGACATATTCAGAGGAGCTACACATGGTGTATTGGACCTATTGAATTTTTTCCATAACTCTTCTTCTTATTGTAACTCACATGACACTTATATACCTTCTCTCTCCTACACTCTTATTCTCCTCTCTCACACTTTTTTTATATATTAAGCCACTTTGGATTTGAAATGGATCCTTCACCTGAGTATGGATAATTCTTTCTCATTTTGATCCTTTGAGAAATACATAATGATCAGGTTTACCTTCTCCATGAGTTATTTTCAATGTTTATGTTAAGTTAGTTGATATTGATAAGTGATAGTTTCTCTTCCTTATTTTGTTGTCCTTATTTACATCCATGTTTAGATTTGGAAGTCTATTACAAATCTCTTAAAGTGTTCTAATGAGATTTTCTTGAGTTGTCTCTTCACTAGTGTCAAGATATGACCTTGGGTTTATTCCTCTTAGCTTGAGTTACTTCAAAACCCTCCATGAGAAATACTAATGCAAAGGGTAGTTTTGGAGTTTTATCATATGCATATTAGGCTTGTATTTGAAGTCTACTTATAGTTTGCTGGTAGTTTTCAAGTTATAATTGTTGTATCACCTTGTTAGGATAGGTTTATTTCATGTTCTCTCCATCTCTTTTCATGTAAGAAAGAAAATAGCTTAGGTGATCAGCCATAAAAGACAAATCTAGGGAGCTAGCCCTTCAATATAGAGGTTTGCCTCTGCTAGAGGCAACCCATGGGCCTATAGGTAATCTCATTTTCAACTTACTTTGGACAATTCTTGAACTACCTCTTTAAGGTTTCAAAATTGAATGAAAACACCAACCATTATGATACATTTAATTTGAAAAATGGATGACTTTAGGGAACTAGACATGTGTTACCACAAGACAATAATGTCAACACTACTATCTACCCTAGGCATTAGTGTCAAGGGATCCAGAAAGAAGATAAAGGATAAAAACTTATAGAGATGAAAGATAAGTATATTTTAAGCATTATGGGAAAGATAGAAAATCTAGGTCATCAACATAAGACTAGTTATAATAAGAGATATAAGCCAAGGGGCACAAAAATAGAATAGATGCAAGATTTTTAGAAGCAAGAAAGGTAAATAATTGAGAGGAACAACCAAGGCCTAAGTTTTCCAAGTGTAAAAGATAGAGGTGATGTATAATCATAAAATAATTTTTACTAATATAAACATAAATAAAAGTTATGAAAAGTGAAGTGTAATTAATTTGAAAATAAAATGGAATGTGAGAAGGCATTTGAATGAAATCAAGGGAATATAACTTATGAAGTTTGATGTGTAAGATTATATACATTAACATTTATGAAGAAAAAATTATGGAATCTTACAAGACATAATTTGAACTAGAAATTAGAGGGATAAGAAGGTAGGAATTTATTTCCCCATGGAATGTAGTCATTTCTCTTCTTTAATATATAATTTGAGCATAAACACTATCTTTCATTTTTGTGTATCTCTATAAAAATAATTTAGGTGAGATATAAAGGTTATACAATGGTTAGAATCTCAAGATTGCATTAAAAATTAATTATGTCAATCAATATTTCCAATCTCAATTATTGCCTTTTTTAAGGCCAAACCCTATGATTTATGTATTTTTAGAGCCTATGCCATTTTGAGGAAATTGTTTCTAATTTTTATGGGAAATGGGTGAGATTGGCACATCTATTGGGTTGTTTTCATCCCATGTTGGGCTCATGTAGTTTTTGAACTAAATAAACAAAAGCACTAAAAATTTTGGAAAATTTATTTTAGTTATATAAGCAATATCTTTAACTTGGCCAAGAGTTCTAATTACCACCCTAACCTCCACCCATAAATTGGAAATGAGCATAATTTTTTGTCCTTTACACAATAAATTTGGTCTTTAGTTGATCATATTCAATTTTTTTTGTATTTTTCACTAAGTATGCTATGCATTGTTATGTGTGTTGGAACATTTAATGAAATAAAAATTATTTATTATACAGTACACCTAAACTATTTATTGCATATAAATTCATTGAAAAATGTAATAGAATTTTCTTTTTAGAGACAAAGAGGCGTCATTTTGAGACATTAACATCTTCCAATCCTCTAACTTTGACTCAACATTTATAATCTTGAATAATAGGTTGTGAAAATTGATATGACATGGGTAGAACCTTGTTTGTCAAATATTGTGTCTAATATGATAGTAGTTTTAAAGACGCATCTAAGGGTTGGACCATAAAATGTTTCAACATACATCATCATGTCCTTTAGTGGTAAGAGCTATCCAAGGTTAGAAATAATAATAATTTACCTCATACCAAATGGCATAGACTTATGTTAAGTGAAAGATTCATGTGAATCTTGGTCAATACAAGACAATAAATTCGGGACTATGATGATCATTTCATTAATATGAATGTGGCACATATACTTCAAGGATTCTTAATAAGTTTCAAGTGCCTATCCCTTAATTGTTTTCTATTTTATTTATAGGTATATAAAGGCTTGTATGTATGGTTTATGCATTGAATTTTTAGGTTACAACCCTAGTTAGAGCGAGAAATAATAATAATAGTGAGTTATTTTAACCTACATGTAAAGCCAATGTGAGCTTCATGTTGTTGATGAGGTATGAATTCTAGGTACTAATAATTACTTATATTATCATTTTCAATGGAATAACTATATCATGTTGAGTAATGTGATGCAAGGTAATGTAAAATTTAAGTTTTTCTATAGATAAATCACCAAGAGTGGTAAAAATGGAGGATTGGAGATGTGCGATTTTATGGCTTGATTGTTTGTACAGGATAAAATAGGGATCTTTTTCTTGTAAGAGTTTGGGAACATCATCATTATTATAGTTATGGTGGATGTAAAAATAAATATGGCCAAGCATTTCAAGTTCACTTAATTCCATATCATTGTTGGGGTTGAGCTATGGAAAGAGATACCATTGATTAAGTCATTAAGGGTCATGGTCAAGGATGAGATCATTTGAAGAGTTGTCTTCAAAAAAATTTCCATTCCTAAGTAGTGTGAAATCATCATGCCATGGATGGTAAAATCTCCCTATGAATTCCCATATTGTAAATAATTACTTAGTGGAGGAACCAATGTATGAATGGTTTGTACAAGAAGAGTTAACCCCAATAAAAAAAATTAAGAGGAAGAAAAATATTTTGGTTGGGGGATAAGTAGTAGGATGAGATATGAGAAGTGGTAGGCACTTCAATTTTTTTCATCCTCTGTATGTTATGGTGATTATCCTAAGACTAAGATATTGTTACTTCAATAAGTGGCAGTAACTGTAGTGAATAAGGGTAGGTAATTTATGGATCAATGAAGCTATAAATTGAAAATGGATCTAATGTAGCTTGGGAGACATGATGAAAATCCTTCTTTCCAACACTCAATGAAACAAATTATTGGTTTTATTAAGGGGGAGTTTTTGAAACATATAAAAATAATACTACACACTAACATCATGATCAACAACAATGTTAGTTAAAATCTTCCTAAAGGATATTGATTAAGGGTCATATTAATTTTCACCCTTTGTAATTATTTTTCATATTCTATTAACATTAATATGTTTATGTGGGGCTCAGGAGGAGATCTGATGGACAACCTACTTAAATGGAATTAGGAAGGTTATGAATGGTGATTTAATTTTTAAGAGTTTATGGAGTGTAATCCATAGGATGTTAAAATGTCTGAGTACAGTAAATCAAGGTATAAAATATGTAATAAATACAACCAATGATTTGAGAAATAATTAATCTAAACTAATATTTATAATAATAGCAATGAATGACACAAATAAATACTTAGAAACTTCCTATAATAGAGGATCCAAAAATTGAAAAGTAGTACAAGAGCTAGTTTGAGTGTCATAAATAGGATACAGGTGTCAAAAATGTTCTTGGATAATAGCACCCTACCTTGGATAGTATTATTATAGTGATAGCAACCATTTATGGTGTTAATGTCATTTGTGTAGGAATAAATTTTTACTTTTGTGAACACTTATATATGATTCTGTCAAGCATGTTCTTATGTGGACAAACCCTGATTCATTGTCTATGACATATTTTGGTTGATTTTGTGTGTAAACCCTAGACCTTCATGTGATTATTTAATTTCATTAGAAAAATTGGTAAATGTGTGGTGTTATTTTGGTATGCTGGACATCCTCAACACCCCATTGTGATGAGAGTTACCTAAATATCAATACTTTGAAGAGGGATCAATCCTAATGTAGTTTTCCCCACCTAAGTATTAGTATAAGTGAAAGTGAAACTAGTATTAATGTTAGTTTCAGAGCTTAGAGTGTGGATTGAGACTAGAAATCTATGTATTATGAGCTTAGGATGGTTTTAGATGACTATATGTAGAAGTAGGCTAGAATAAGGATCAATAAACTTGATTGTGCATAATTTGTTCTAATCTTGTTTATGTGTATTTGTATTTGATTTCCATCTAATGGATAAAGGGATAATAGTCATGTATATATATTGGTATGGTGCTTGTTTGTGGTTTGAAATAGGTTTAGGCTAACCTTAGGTGTCTTAAGAATTAAAAATATATCCATTAGATCTAAAAAGAGAGAAAAGGAAAATAGCACCCAAATAGGACATTAACATTATGGTACTAGTGTCCAGTTATGGCACTAGTGTTTAGGTAGAAAAAATTAACACATTAGGGGCCTAGATGCCTAAACAAGGGTTTGAGACTGATTTTAAATCTATAAGGATGTGTGTGTCCTATATGAAATTTGGATAAGTGTCTAAATAGGCCTTAAGATATTTCTAGAGCTAAACTAGGGATGGGTGGTCTAAAGTAACACTCTTGGCACTCAACTGACATTTTATATGATTACATTCCCCCCTTTATTATACAAATTCAACAAAAAGAAATGACTGGGATAAAATAAAATAAATGTACTTGGACTTACCTAAGAGGTGAAACATGTAAATTTGGATCCAAGTATGTGAAGAATGCTCCATTACGTGTCTTAAAAATGAAACGTGCATAAATTAGTTTTTACTTAAGAGATATTAAAATAAAATACAAAACTAATTAAAATGATAAGATAGAGGAAAGTAATGAATAAACCTCACTATGTATTCAAATCTATGCATAAACTTGGTGTCATCTTATTTATGTGCATGTAGATAGTGATCAAATTAGTGACTAGATTGGATTGAGTTGATGGATTTATCAATCCCCATATATGGGTGGCTCATTAAATAAATACAATTTTGAATCCATCATTACCCACCCCTATTTAGTGGATCATGACCTTTGCATAGCTTATATTGGACTTATGGTTTATCCAACCCTCTTATGTAGGTGGCTAAAGAACTCAAGTAGACTATGAATCCATCATTGCCTACCCATGTGCATAAGATGCATATCTAACTAAATTTCATAATATAATTAAATTTTTATGATTTTAACTAAAAATATATATAATGGCTTTATAGCCACTCACGAATTTTAGAATGAAAATCAACTTAGGGGCCTCTATGGTACTCGGGTATGTAGCTCAGAGACTATTAAATAATGCCAACCATTATAGGAGTAAGAAATCAATTCGGTGCATAACTTGGAACATTGTTTCTAGTGTGTACAACATAGAGAATGACATGGAGTTTTCCATTCCATCTAATAAACTAGTGGATAAGTGATCATATGCAAAAAATCTACCACACATAAGTCCCCAATCTGATATCTGAGTATATGGATTCTGAATCAATTTTTAATATTATTTATCTGAGTATCTAAAAATAAAATAGTATTGATAATTCCATGCATGATTCCCCTAATCTGAGTAGAGTGGTATGATTTTGTCTAAAACTAAGAAAAACTAAGTAAAAATTGATAATCTGTAACTGAATCTATGTAAACCTAGACTATAACTATTGTTCATTTTTGGTAATTCCATAATTTTTAGCTTTTGGGGATACTATAAAATAGTGCCATACCTTATAAATTAGTGTTGTGGCACTAGTTTCCATTTTTGTCACTAGTAACAAACTGTGCTATTTTCAACCAAACTAATGTTGATCTATGTCTGACTATTTTCCACTATGTTTTCATGAAACTGAGCTCTATATTTTGCGTGTGCATGCTATAAATTTTACTCTAAGTGCATTTAGATGGCTTAATTTATATGACAAACCTATATTAATTTCCTCTCTTTTGATGGGAGTTATTGAACTTGTGTAAGAATTATCCTTGAAAGAAAAATCTCTACATGATATGTGTTGGCCTGAGCATATATGATATTTATGTAATAAACCAATCTAATGTGTATACATGAAATTTAAATGTAAGATAATCTAAGCATAAGTTGGTAATGTATGATGTATATTATATCTATAATTATCTATATATATATATATATATATATATAAATATATATATATATATATATATATATATAACAATGTAATCATGTGTATGAATAATAAATATAAGTAATAAATTGAGTAACTACCTAGGAGGATGGGCCATGATTTCCATCACAACACCTAGAGAGGAAATAGAAATGCATGAGCTCCCTCATAACATCTTAAACTAGAGTTGGTAATAATCAAGATAAAAGTGTCATGTTGATTATGCATACATGAAAACATACATACAACAAACGAGGCACACAAAGTAGGCTAAGGGGCCACAACATGTCACTAAATTTAAGAAATCAAAGACATATAAGGACATGTTCAAATGTCCACATATGCATAGAAAAAGCATGGTTGGCTTAGATCCACATTAAAGGACATATTCAAATGTCTACATACACAATCAATAAATCACATACAAATACATGGGCACATGTACAAAGCATACATACAATAAAAGGAAGTGGTGTAGAGATATATAAAAATGACACATTCAAATGCCATTAAAAAATATGTAGAAACGTAGAGACACAATCAAATCTAAACTAGTAAATTTAGATATGAAAGTATGTATCATAATGTGGTACAAATATGTATAAGATCAAATATGTACATAAACTAAGTCTAGAGTAGTAGTAGTAGTAGTAGTTGGCAAAAAGTTTAGTAGCATAGGATGATCAATATCAAGATATAATCAATGTTAAATATGTGATGTAGAGTATGATGTAACATGGAAATCATAACTATGTATAGGATTCCACCAAATGGGATAATGTGTCAAATGAGGACCATATGTATGTGCCCCCAGTGGGTAGATAGTATCAAATATGAATTTATGTGGTGGACCTAAATCCTAGAAGTATCTAAAAACACTCGATAAGAATAACTGAAGCATATATGTATGATAATACTAACTATAATAAGATAGATAGCATATGTAGTACCTAGAAAGTATAATAAATATAAACATATAAATGTATATGATCTATAATTTTTATTTTATGATAAAATATTTGAATGTTTTTATGTTTTGAACATATTATATTATTTTTGTATTTTCTAATATAAGTTATGTACAAGAAACATGAAAATGAAACTATATATAAGGAGCAAGAATAAAGGAAGCTATGTAAAAGCAAATTTGGAAATAAATGAGATAATGTGTAAATGAAGTGTAATGTCTCTATAGACCTAGACCACATCCAAGTTATGTGGATAATCAACTGTTAGATCTAGTGGGAGGTCATCCAATATCAGATACTAAAAATACCCAAACTTAAATAAATCATCATCATCATCATCATCATCATCATCATCATCATCATCATCATCATAATCATCATCATCATCATAATATCATGATGTTTGTATGAGTGTAGCCTTATCCTTGGCATTAGTCTAGATTTTATGCATCTAAATATCATGTTTTTTTACTATTTAATAATCTTCCCATGTAGTCTTATGATAAACCACATTGGATTGTAGGGTATCTATACAAAATATGTGACTCTCATCTGATCCATCATGTAAAATGTAAATTGTGTGTCCTCCATGTCTAAAATTCAATCATCTATCTATGTAATCAACTATGGCATCCATTGCCTATAACCATTTACTACTAATGGTAACCTATATATGAGTGCCTATACTCATGACAAAGAGTAATGTGTTGTCCACCTTTAGGCCACATGCAATTGGTAGTGTGTTATGTCTTAAGAAATCTTGATAATGTATATCATGTTTTAGCTCACTCTCTTAATGTCCTATGTGTTGTAATAATGCAAATGTATAAGTTTTGGGATCTGAATCTTTATTTATAGAAACATGGGGGATATATTGGTCCTAGATGAAAACTTAGATAGTTAAGGGATAATTCCATGAATATCTATGTCAACAAAGATTATGTTGTGGTGCCTATACTAGTGGAGGTGGAGATGTGTATTTTGAATAGTTCCCTGAGCCTTGAAATTATTTAAATTCTATTTTAATGTTGAGCATGTATTTATATCATGTCATGTAAGCCTATGAAAATTACAAAAGGGTTTGCCATCCCATTATGATAATCTACTAATGAATATATGATAAACTATGGGTAATGCCATTAATCCTATGTCAAGTAATAGTTTTAGAACCTAATGTTGTCTATCTTATAAACTTCCTACCGAAATCCATATAACTAGGTTAATATCCATAGATGTAACCATATGGACTAAGTGAATGGAAGAATCTACCTCTAATTTTAATTAAGTTGTTAGGCCTATAGATGTAGGACTATGAACTAGTGGTGTTGAATGCATGGTAAAAGGTGTGAGTACCTTCAAATCATCTTTGTATTCTCTATGGCCTAATGGTATGGAGATCAATCCATAAAATAATCACTAATATATATGTGTGTTGGATCATATTTTTTGGTGGCATGGGAATCTGTATCAAATTTTTAGATATATACTTCCTCTAAATTAACAAGTAATGGTAATTATGTTATGAGAATCCCATCATCTATTGTGGCTAGGGATAAATATGATATATGAGGGTCCTTATCCATCATGGATGAAGGTAACTATGTTATAGGAGGATCTGGATTGGGTGTAGTAATAGTGGTGCTAGATTCCCCAACCTCATATTTATACGTCTTCTCAATCATAATATTGTGAGGTGGGGACTCTATCAAAACATGAGGTGTCCCATCTTAATATGTATTCAGGGTGGTAGGTTTGGTGACCCTCCAATATTATAATGGTTTATTATCTATTGGACAAGTATATAAGTATCCATTATGTAAAAAATTGAAATACATGTGCAAGGTAGAGGGTACAACCTCCATAAAATGTATCTAAGTTATCCCAAGTAATAGGTTGTAGTGTAAAAGATTAGGCATCACCTAAAACTATGTAGGTAGGGGTTTTGGCCCAATCATATTATCCAATGTAATAGAACCCAATGCATGTCTAGGAATGTAATTAAAACCTCTAGTGTTCTTATATGTCTTCTAAATGAATGTTATATCAACCCCCATAGTATGTTAAAATGTGAGGTTCCATATGTTAAGTCCTGAACCACTGTCAATTAAAACTTGTTTAATAGTGGTGGTCTTGATTTGTGCCTAAATTAAGAATGGTAGATTATGATCAATAACTGACTATCAGAGAAAATACTCATTAACAAAACATATAATTTCCTCAATGTCCTTGATAATGTTTATGATAGATGCAAAGTAATTTGGATCTATGTCATAAGGAAAAGATGTATGATTGCATGTTTGAAAATGAATGTCTTTTAAAATGGATACCATTTGGAGTAATTCTAATATAAAAATCTTAAATAGTGTATTTCTCAACTGATCCATAATATCAAATGCTTTGTGTTGATCCTTAGGTCTCATTGCAGTGTTTTAGGGATGAGGAGGGATGGTGGGATTACATTGTTCCTCTGTAGGCTATGAAGGCATCCTATTCCATCTAGTAATAGCTTAAAATTTAGGGTTTACTATTTTTTGAGGGAAAGTAGTATAGGTAAGATGTGATTAAATGTATTCAATGGGTCTAGGTGGAGGAAGAACAAAATAATTCATCTAAACTCTCTACCATCAATTAGTAATTGGAGGTAAATTAAATTTTCCATGCAACAATACTCTCCATAGAAGGGGGGCTTAAGGTGAAGTGTACCAATGTGTGAAATAAACTGAGTTCTAAAAAAATCCTTGAGAGGAGTGACATAGATGTGCCTTTGTAAAAATTATGGGTAATAAGAATGCAAGACAAACCACAAGACTTTGTACCAAAAATTAAAATATGGTATATTTCATGATAATCATGATGAAATGTAACAAACTAAAAACTAATAAGAAGGGAAACCCTAATGGTAAACTAGGGTTTGAAATAATGTGCTTGAAGTAGGTCAAGTTCACCAAGTGATTTAAATTTTAAGGTTTTATAGAGTGTAATCTCTAGGTTATTAAAGGGTCTAAGTATAGTAAATCAAGATATAAATTATGTAATAAATACATCCATTAATTTGTGAAAAAAATGAGCTAAACTAATGTTTCTAATAATATAAGTGAATGGCATAAATTAATACTTAGTTATAAACTACTTGAGACAAAGGATTTAGAATCTAAAAAATAGTACAAGAGTTGGTTTGATTATCACAAATAGGATACAAGTGTCAAAATACCTCCTAAACAATAGTGCCCAACTTTAGATAGTAGTGTTGTGGTGTTAGTGTTAACTTATGGAACTAATGACCTCTATGTAGGAACTAATATGTACTTCTAGGAGCACCTTTATCTGAGTCTACCAAGCCTATTCCTATGTGGACAAACTCTGCTTCATTGTTTGTGACTTACTTTGACTAATTTTGTATGTAATCCCTAGACCTCTATGTGATTAGGGAATTTAATTATCATAAGTAGTAAATGCATGGTGTTAATTTAGTAGGATGGACATCCTTAAGAAACCCCTATGATGAGAGTTGCCTACATAGTAATACTTCTAGGAGGGATCAAGATCGATGTAGTTCTCCCCACCTAATTATTGGTGCAAGTGCAAGTGAAACTAGTATTAATGTTGGTTTGAGTAGTTTAAGTGGGGATTGAGATTATAAATATATGTATTCTAAGATTAGGATGGTTATATATGATTGTATAAAGAATTAGGGAAGAATAGGGATCAATAACCTTGATTGTGCACAAATTTTTCATAACTGATACTCAGACCAAATCTTCTACTAGTTTTCAAATTTTGGATCCTTCATCTCAAGTAGTTTCCAGCTAAGTATTCATTTGTGGCATTCATTGATATTAGTATAAATATAAATTTAGTTCATTTATTTCATAAATTAGTGGTTGTATTTATTGCATGTTTATTACTTGATTTACTATATTCAAAGCCTTTAACAACCCAAGGCTTACACTCCATAAACCCTTAAAAATTAATCCATTTGGTGTCTATTTATAATGCTAGTGTTCAAGTGGTAGAAATTGAGGCACTAGGGGCCTAGATTACTAAGGGTCTGGGACTAATTTTAAGATATCTATATATGTGTGTGATATGCACAAAATCTAGATAAGTATCTAAATAAGCCCTAAGATAGGTTTAGGGCTAAACTAGGGATGGATGGTCTCAAGTAAAACTTTTGGAACTTAAGTGACATTTTAGATTACTAAAAATGGAAATGAATTTATTAATGATAGATAATATTAAATTGAAATATGTTCAAAGAAAAAGGAAAGTAATAAAAATATGAAAACTAATGTAAAACTATAATATAAATTTTCATTATGTCAAGTTTTGTACAATATATGTGAGAATAGATGTTTGGTGTCTATGTACTTCCTAACATCATTATTATATATATCTTTATCTATAAAAAATGAAAGTATTAATTATAATATATTGAATGAATATTAAGCATCAATTGAACTATTATATTAGTTTTTAGCAACCCCTTCATAATCAAAGAGTGTGGTGACATCATTGGCTACCATGATTGAAGAACTAGGTGATAAGGTACTGACACTATAATAACTATGCAATAACTTAGGAGTGTAATTGGATTTAAAAAATTAGAACATAGGTGCATAACCTATTTATTTTGTTATTTATGTTATAACATAAATGGATGTGAAACAAGGGTAATTTTAAATAAGATATAGTGACCATGATCCTCCTTAATCAATCACCCTTCCTTGAAGAGTAATGGTCCCCACTACATGTAGTTGAAGAAGAATATCTGTAAATAAATTAGAACCCTATAATTTTTTAAACCATTTTTATTATGAAGTTACTTGATTTGATTTGATCATTTATAATAAAGGGATCTCTTGTTAATGTGTCCATTTGACCCAAGTGATAATGAACTGATTCAATTTTTCTAGGATGATATAATATAGATTAATCTCTTTCTAATGAAGAGTTTATGTAGTACCTATAGTGTCTAACAAGGGTAGAAATAATGGTGCAAGAGTTCTGCATTGAAGAATAGATGCAACCCAAGATAATACGGTAGATTGAGTTTGAAATAATTATTTCCTACTCACTTGGTAATGGTGTAGGGACCATATAAAGAGGATGAAGCTTATAGTAAGGTCATGCTAGTATTTCTTTCTAAAAGTGTATCCAGACCTAATCACCAATGTGGATGGTTTGTGGTGTCTGATGCTTATCATGGCCTTGCTTGTATTTCACATTAGCCTGTTTTAGAATGGTTTTCACTTGTTGAATGTGTTGAATGTGCTCAATGAATTGATTTTTTTTTTCAAATTATTTTTGATTTGAAGTATTTTATACAATTTATGGTGGAATAGGAAAAATTATGTTAATGGGTGATAAAATTTGGAAACCTAATTAAACATGAAAAGTGTTGTATGTGGTAGAGTTGTGTTGTTATAATTTTACACTCTTATAAGGTGCACTATCATCTTATTTACCACCATCTGTCCATCAATCTATGGATTAAAAGTAGTGGATTTGTTCAAAATTGTGTCTATCATAGACCAAAGTGCTTTATAGAAATGGGTCAAAAACCTTGTGTCCCTATAATAAAGGATATCTTTTTGGATTCTAAAATGGATCTAAATGTATTTAAAGTAAAATTGATTTATTTCTAGAGATGATATTTCTCTCTTATAGGGTATGAGAATTACCATGTTTGAGAATCTATCAATTACTACATAAATGTAATCATTACCATCCTTTTTAGTGGGGTAGCCTAAGAGGAAGTCCATGTAAATATATTTCCATCATCTCATTAGAATTGGTAAAGGTGTGTACAAACCTTGATTCTTGTTGAGTGGCTTGGAAATTACATGTGGTATAAGACTTGATAATTTGTATACATCAGACCTTAGATGTGGATAGAAGAAATACTTCTACAACACTGAAAGACTCTTTTCAACTCATAAATGTCTTATAACCTTACTAAAATGAGACTTCCATATTATTTTCTACCTATCTACCACATGCGTAATACACAAGTTCCCAAGGTGATATAGAATTCCATATTTTTATAGACACCATAATTCCACCACCTTAAATTATTTTCCAATCGATCATTAATTAGTCCACACTAGTCATCACAATTACACCATGACTTCCATAAAATCCACACTAACATTACCATAATTACACTATGAGCCCCATTTAACCTTAAACACCACCACCACATTAATAAATAAATTTACAATAACCTATCTAATCCCATTAACACTACCCACTAAATAATTAGTTAATTAATCACTATTAATAGACTCCTAACTAATTCCATGCACACAAAATTAATAAAATAAATAAATAAATCACATCAACTAATTTTCCAACCAACTCATTAAATCAACCAACTCCCTCAACTTCCTCATTAAATAAAAATCAAATTAGTTGACCTATTGATTAAATCTCATCCATCTAAAATTAAAATTACTACATAAATCCATATTAATACCAACCATCTATTCCCCCATTCAAAAATATATAAATTTACCCTTCATTGAATTCTTTTTCACATTTATAGGAATGGGGATGAGATTGTAAAAAAATCCAAATAGATATTTACCATCTTGGTAATCATTCATCATAGGTGTATGTTTCCCAAATTTTGCACAAGTTCCTTGAATAACCATAATCCATCTATTGCATGAGAAAATTCATTCAAAAAAGGGTATTATTCATTGGGTAAGTGAAGGTAATCATTTTTATCTTTTATTTACTCAATCAAATTTTATGTTTTTATTTATAGTAGGAAAAAACTTAATTTCATTACATTATTCCTCTCATAGCTTCATATTTTAGCATACACATTTCTAGCACACCTAATTTAACAACCATTTTTCTATTTCTCTTTTTACTTATTTTGAGATGTTATTATAATATTGTTGTTATTTGGAAGGTATTTATTTTTTTGAATTAGGGTGTAATCCCATTTGATTCATGTTCTAATCATTTTATCCAATTTTAGGCTTTTGTTTCCATTTTTTGGATATTAATATTTATGTTCTATGTTTTTGCATTCTTATCAGGAATAACATTTTTGATATGAGGATTGGCATTTCTATGTTATGTATATGTATAAGATAATAAATGGAGTTTATGTATTCATCGGTGATGTTTTTACAATAGTAATGACATTTATACTTAAGTAGTGACATTTTTACACAACTAATGGCTTTTTTGCACGAATTAGTGACATTTATATGATAGTAGTGATGTATCTACATAGATAGTGATGTTTCTACATAATAAGTGGAATTTATGAACTATTATTGGTATTTTTGCATTGATATTTGGTATTTTGACACTAATATTTAGTGTTTTCTAGTCTAATTGCTAACATTTTTGTGTCTATTACTAATGTTTTGTTTAGATTATCAACATTTTTATTTATAGTTTTCAAACCTATAGGAAACATGTGATGAATACCTAAACACCAAACTGGTTGACTTGTGTTGTGCAACTCCATTACAAAAAGACCTAAAATCATATAAATGAAGCATAAGTATTAAATTGTAAATCAAAAAATCAAATTTGTTTTGTATTTCAGTTATGTGTGTGTCTTAAACTATGTATGTTATGCTCTCATTCCTTAAGGTGATCTTGAGAATAAAAACTTGTTCAATCATTTGTGTCTCCCTGGATCTAATTTATGTATGTTATTTCCATATGCCACAAGGTGATATTGTAAATCAGAAATCATTATACCTTTTTATTTTTATTTTTCTTAAGGGCTTAGTGACTTGGATTTCATCACCAAATACTATCCAAATATCATGTTTTATTAGACTATAAATATTCCTTGGAGTTGTTATAGTTATTGGCTAAGTGTAAATTCAACTTTACTTAGTTTCCATGAAGTAAGGTGGTTAAAAAAATTATACATGGCTTAAAAAACATCCTTGTAACACATATTTGGGCCTCACATACTGAAACTTATATCAAGGACTCCCATAAAGAGCTTATATAAACCTAGTTTCTAAGCCATTTAGCTTCAATCGCATAGTTGTGCCAAGAAAACAACATTCCCTAAGATTACCTATAATGTTCCTTCAAGGAATATGTATGGACCACTATATGTTTATACACCTAATTGATTAGCATAGGTTATTATTTCATGTGTTATTATATTCTCCCTAGTGAAAAATAGTATAAAATGTAAACATAAACATAACTAATGGCACCAAAAATGAAATATCAAACTAAATTAAATCAAAACCATAATATGATAAACCCTTTTAATAATAATACATTCCATTTTGATGAAAATTTTAATCAATATCACATAAATTTTGTTGATAATGATAGACTTTAGAAATAAACCATGTATAATTATGACCATAATGATTTATTTAAAACATAACAAGGTCATACCCAAGCAGACCAGTTCCTACAGGAAAATAAGGGTGCAATCCTCATACAACTTATTGAAATAGGATATAAACTTAATTTTTATTATAATAATGAAAAATTAAGTCACATTATATTTAATATATATATCAAAACATTAAAAACCAAGATCAAGCTACTTCCATAAATCCCATTATCCAAAACAAAGGAAATATAGAATCAACTAATGAAATCCCTAATCTACATGTTTACCTGTCAACCTTGGAAAAGATAAATCATTTCTAGTAGAAAAAATACATCAAGGCCAAAACAAATTTATGTTTAGACAACTTCAATAATTAAATAAACAATTGGAAAAATTAGACTCCCATGTTAGTCCTTCAATAGCAAAACCTTCACAACACAATCAATAATCCAATACCAATTAGGCCCCTGAGCCACATAAACCTAACTATATCCTACACGCACCATCACCACTCAAGGGCAGATTATTTTCCTAATAATGGAAAGACTAATAACTAGAATAAGGAATCCATAATCAAAATAGAAAGTACAAATTCATGGATTTGTGCCCTTATCCTTTTGAGAGAGAAATGATACAAATACCCTTTCCCCCATACTTTGAACCACTAAAATTTTAAAAATATAAGGGAATGGGTGAACCAAGAGATCATGTTAAATTATTTTTCATTTCATTCCAATAAATTTCATGCAATGATAACTATTTAATTATATTATTACCCTTGAGGTTAGGACACCAAGATTTGGAATGGTTTTTGCATCTTTATAAGGGGTCTATCACCACATATTTAGATCTATTTAAAAGATATATAAAAACATGTGTCCTGAAATGTATACTATGAGCTAAAGATGATGGATTTGTTTAATTTAAAATAAATTAATGGAGAAAATATTTATTCATTCCTAAAATGATGGAGAATCTTAGCTACCAAATTCCCCTGATTGATCCCTAAAAAGTAGTTGGTTAACATTTTTATCACCAACCTCAATCAATAAATGGATTGTAATATTAAAGTACATTATGATACTACATTTGATGAAATAATCAAGGAATACAATCAAATAAAAAAATCCCTTGTAGCTAAAGGATTGCTCAAAAATTTTAATAAGGATCACCATAATCAAACACCATAAAAAAAATCCCAAGTTATTTATAAAAAATAAAAATGTTGTTGAAAATTGAATTACCAATTCAAATCACATCTAGGCCATCCAAAGTAATTCCAACATTACCATTCTTAAGGGCCAACCCAAACAAGAAATTAAAATAATACATTACACTCCTTTGGGGGAATCATTACAAGTTGTCTTCCATAAATTAGTTACTACAAACATGATTTTTCCCCATTAAAAAATTGCTTTGACTAAATCAAACCAAAACCCACATGGTATAAATATCATAATATTGTGAATTTCATAAACTCAAAGGGTATTAAACCAATAGATGCATGAATATGAATAATTATGTCCAAGACATGATTGATAATGGATATATTAAACTTGAAGTAAGTGCATTTATGTCCAAGAATCAATAGTTGGGGATATACAAGGAACCTTCCAAAAACATGATCAAACTCCTCCACATTAAAATAGAGGTCAAAATGCCCAAACCAATAATGTCAACTATAAAAAATCCACCCATTCATGTGATGCAATTATTGGTCATATTAAACACATATAAAACCATGTTGAAACCATTAAAGTCACCTACATAGACTTTCTTGTCACATCTATGAAAATTAAAATCATTTTCCAAAGGCCTCCTTTGCCTACCCTTCAAATAAAGTACAACCTTATCAAATAACTTGAGAAAAACTCTACCTAGATATATGATATGTACCTAGGGATATGGTTTTATAATGTATATTATTTGGTTTAGATGCCGACATATGACACACATCCCCTTTAGTTAGTTTCATTGGTCAAATATATTTATAATTAGTACATTACATAATGAGTTGGCCTACATTATATTAGGGGGTTACCCGTCCATTATTAGTTATATATAAGTCTATATAAAGAAGATGAATATCATTGTAAAACATATAAAGTAAGTGTTGAGTCTTTTATTATTATAAGGATATTGGAGTTGTCCCCCTCAAAGTGGAATCATAGAATTATTATTTCCTAAAGGACTATTGTATGGTGTTTCTGAATAAAAAGGGTACAATTCTATTTCTACATATACCAAATATTTTTAAATTGTGTCCTCTAATATATTTAGTTTTGTGTTGATCTATATTATATTATATATTATGTAATTATTACATGTGTGGATCATAACAAGTGGTATCAAAGCTTTGATCTGGGTAATTATTGTGGGTCAAACCCTAATTTTGGAGAATATATTATATATTTCATTTTGTTGTGAATGTTTCTATAATTATTTTACTAGAGTTGAATAATAATTAAATAAAGTCACAATAAAATAATTGAGGTTTGATGATAAGTTTTAAGAGAGAGATTGTAACTTTAGGGTTTGTATAAAATCTATCATATCAGTTGTAATTTCAATAGTTTTTATTTGAAATTTTTACTACATTATTATTATCATAGCGGAACACTACAGTCAAAATTTTGGAATTCTTAGATATGTTTTGAGTGAGTTATTTTAATTTTATAATTTTTAATAGATTCTCTCTACATGCAATTTTTTTGAGATTTTTCCACAATTTTTTCACTTAAGTTATATGGGCATACATAGAATCTACAATAAAAAAAATATGGTTATATAATCATTGTGGCATGAGTTTTTGAAATTTTAAGGTTTTTTCATTAACCCTAGTTTGTGTAGATCATGGAGTTAAATATTTTTCTAGAGAGGAGGATATTTATGCTAGAGAATGGTGGATCATTTTTAAGGAGAATTATTTCCAAATATGTTTTTGGTGAAGAAAATTGTCACATTTTTTCAAGGGTCTTGCATCACTTTGGTGTGCTTAGTTGGGAGTAGAATGATGGAGGTTTTCATGGGAAGAAATGGAAAAAATCTTAAATTGATGGGACTTAAAAGGACAAGATGATGAAAAGAAAAAGAAGAGGGAAAAAATAATTATGATAATGGTAATGAAGAAGAGAATGTAAGTGATGAAGAATAAGAAGAAAAGGAACATAAGGATGATGATAAAGAGGCTACAAATGATGTTGAATGAGAGGTCAAGGATATCGAAGAGGAAGGAGAGATGGAGGGTAAGGGTTCAAATAGTTCAACTCCAAAGAAATCAAAGTGAATAGTTTAATTTCATAGATGAATTCAAAAGAAGGTCATTATTTACATAAATATTAGCAGCAAGTATAATTTCATCAACATAGATGTGACCCAACATCTACATGTTCAAGCAAAGAATATCAAAAAGGATCAAGTAGATGGTAATAATATTCAAATTTTAAAGATATGATGCTCACTATGGACAAATATATTTCTCATTCATATTTTTACGATTTGGATATGGATGCTCTAGATTGTTCTTAGATATCCATGGTTAGAAAATTGGGGAATAATCGATATCAATGTGAAAATTAAGCTCATGAATATTTGGTGAAAAAAAATAATGTCACTTTAGAAGATATCACACTTGGAAAGGCATAAATAAATTTAAAGGAAGACCATGAGGAAAAATTGAAAGATGGTGAAGAAGAGCATAAGGAAGATCTGGATGAAGAAAAAGATGAAAAAATAATACAAGAGAATAACACTTCAGTTACTCAAGAGATACATGGACTACCAAAGTAAAAAGTGGAAGAGGTAGAATAAAAATTTGATAAGGTGAAACTATTAGAAAAGGTTGAGGCATGTGGACACCCACATCATATTGAGAGGACATAATCAAAGGCATGTTTGTGAGTGTCAGGTAATAATCACTTTAGCTATACATAAAATCATAGTACCAATCACTATGACCACATCAGGAAAATCACTTTGGCTATGTTTAGAAGTAAAATAATTATTATTATGGTCATGCATAAAATTATAATAGTGAAAAATAATATGGAACATGGAATCAATGGGGAAATCAGTATGAATATTCATGGAAGATAAATAATAAATACTATGGTCATGCATGTAATTAAAGCATTGTAACATAATATGGAACACAAAATCTAACAAGGAATCATTATGCATAGACATAAAGGAGGTATAATTATGATTATGAATGGAATCAAAGTACCACAATAGAATTTGGAAATAGGTTTGGTGAGCTATCACCTACCAAGATCACATATGGATTGTTAGATGATCAAACTTGGAGATTAGTGTGTAGTGAATTAGAACACACTATTTGGTTTCTTCTTATATTTTGGGGATGAAACATTGCAATAAGGGAAGAAATGATATGTACTTAGGGATATTATATTATAATTTATATGGGTTTATGGATATGTTGAAATGTGGCACACATCCTCATTAGTTATTTATATGGGTTTAATATATTAGGAATTAGTACATTAGGTAATGAGTTGGCTCACATTGGGATTAGTAGGTTATACATCTATTATTAGGTATATATAGGTCTATATAATGGATATTAATATCATTATAAATAATATCAAGTGTTGAGTCTTATATTTTTATAAAGATATTAGAGGTATCCCCCTCAAAGTGAAATCATGGAGGTATTCCTTCCTGAAAGTGTATTATATGTTGTTGCCCTACCATAAGGGTATTATTCTATTTTTACATAGAATATTTGGTCATCTTGGTCCACAAATATATATTATGTTGTGTTGATCTACATCATATTATTCATAATTCAAATATTATAAGTGTGGATCATAATAAGTGGTATCAATGCTTGGATAGTAAAAAATGGTATTATAATATAATATCCCTAGGTACATAACATATATATTTTAGATATTCTAAAAATATCCATTGTTCATAATGATATCTTGTATAAATTCATCCAAGATTAAAGAGTTCCTAATGTCATTTATCCATAAAATTTTTATGAACTCATTGGACACTTATCTTTGATCCAAAAAATTAACTTGGATCAACATGACACACCTCCTTTTAGCCCATCCCATACTCTCCCTTTGTACATCTAGGACTAAATCATGAAACACAAAGTGATAAGGGTTCTTTTATAAAATTGATTGGTCTTTAATATTTACACTTTGACCTTAATAAAACATCTAGGTTATTCCAAAGAAACATTTGAATAAAATATCATCAACATCAAGGCATATGATAATGCTAAAATTGAATCAATATGTACCATACATATTTATATCATGGTTCGAAATATAACACAACAAAAATTTCTACATGTCATTAATATTTACCTCCTTTAAAACATCCTTATTAGTAGATAATATATTCATTATATGCAAGCCATCACATACACCTTCCATAAATTCATCAAATTTATACATTCAGATATGGAAGTGACTATTTGTGGTGATCCTCAACCTTTCCAATATTAAAATATGTTGGAGGGGTGCTACTATAAAACCAATTACTATCCAATTATCAAAAGTACCTCTAGAATAGATAGATACATAACACCAAATTTGACTAAGTCCTCTTCCTACATATAATGAAATGACCTCCCATCCACATCTAAAACCCCACCTTTTAAACAATGATTAAATATACTTAAAAAATGATAGGATAATATGAAATCTAATATGATTTTCATGTGGTTAAACTTCCCATTTAAACTATAAGTTATGGTAGGTGTAAATGAGTAAAAAGAAAGAATAGGTATCTTATCAGTTTGGTCCAAATTCTTTTGTCAAAGTAGGCCCTCTCATAGATGATAAGATTGAAATCTCCAATGACTCATGGTTATATGATGATGGATTATCATCTTGATTTGAAAGTAAATAATATCCTATAACAAACAAAAAAAAATTAGATCATGTTATACAAAGGAAAGGAAGAAGGAATACATGAATAAGGAATCTGAGAGCCTATACATGTTAATTAAAATCAATAATCTCATGGCATTAGATAAAATCCCTTGGTGACTAGTATGAAGATGTTATTGATACCTCCATGATATTTGAGGAAGCTTCTTTTGACATTAAAATAGGGTCCTCTTATAGTCTCTATTAAGCTCTTCCTATTATCAACCTTTTTAATGACATTATTATCTTCATCATCAACATTAACCTCCAGTACCATGAACTTATTGAATGAGACCAACAAGATCATATTCCAATTGAATTATTTCAAAAATATGTAAATTTCATATAAATCATGGGATTTTGAGATGACATTATTCTAGGGGAACATAAAAAGGTTTTGAAATCAACCTAGACAAGTCAACATATTTTTGGGAACAGTTAGAGTTCCTTAGTCAATATAATAATAAAAAGAAACAAAAACTAAGCAATGGAATTCCCCTACTAAAAAACTCTTTGAGGAACTATCAGATGAATAAAATAAAGATGAGTTTATCAGTGAAAACATTTATAAGGTGCTAATAGATGAGGATTTTGATCTTCTCCCTATGCCAACACAATTTGAGGATGACTCTAAAAAAAATGTTAAGGAAAATTTTTATGTCAACACTAAAATAAAGGATAATCCTAAGATCATCAAACCTAGGGACACTCTCAATTTTTAGGAATAGGAAATTTTGGTCACCCTCCTAAAATAATTTACAAACTTTTTTGCTTGGTCATATGTTGATATGTTTGAATTAGATCCATCTAAAATGGTGCATGAGATTTTGATATCAGTTCTATTTAGTATCAAAACATTTAAGCTTACCTCCTTAACCAAATCCTCTCTCTAAATATTTCATACAATTGAATAATATTTCATCTAATGTGCCTCTCACTTTACCCTCCTTGGAAACACCCTCTATCATATGGGCTATGATGGTACACTATTAAGATGTTTAAATTTGGAAGAATCTAACTTAGCAATCAAGGATGTTCACAATAGAATATTTGGAGCACACACCAATGGCATGGTCCTAACCAAAAAAATACTCAGAATAGGATACTACTAGGATATCAGAGTGTAACTTTAATGTGCATTTATTTGAAGGTTTCAATGCTATTAAAAAATTAAAAAAAAAATCATAAATTTTTTTAAAAGATGAAAAAAATTATCCAAAGATGAAAACTATTTTTATGGCACCTTGGACAAGTACTATGATGAAAACCACCTTTTTGCATCATGTGTAAAGAATGTTGTCTACAAGGACCCTACATTTTAGGGTAGTAAAATCCATTCCACCTTGACCATATTGAACCATACCCATAATATTACCATTATGCCCATCCTTCTTCCTAATTTTGACCTTGATAAGGACATGGAAAAAGTCTTGAGACATGTTATGGAAATATTTTGGTATGTCAAATCTTTTTCAATACACTATGCAGCCTAATGTCATAATGGAACATGCATGATCAGGCACATGGTCATTATGCAACATGGTCCTTAGATAACCCATCTTTAATCCCTCACCGATGTCATCCATATCCATTCCTATTGATAAAATTAGTTTTCTTTTTTTTATCCCCATCGTTATAAAAATTATATAAAAAAAAAATAGAAAGGTCAAAAACCCAAAAAATATTTGTCTTATCCATAGTAATTTTAAAATACTTATTCAACTTTAAATAAATCATTGTAACTTTATAATGACATATCATTCCAAATCTAACCCCCTTATGTAAAACACTGTTTGGGGAAAATCATAACTATTACCATCATTGATCACCAAACATTGGATTCTTAACTTGATAAGGGATAAAACATGATTTTATTTTTTATTCTTAGTTCATATGTGTCCTTGTTAATTATTTATGTTTATTGTTAATTATTTATGTGTTTTATTATTTATTATGTCTACGTCTATTATAATACATATTAAAACAATGTCATCATGATTTTCCATATCAAGGTGTACCCTATTGTATTTTATACTAAACATTTGGTTGTTTGAACATTTGAAATTTAGTACAAGATTAATAATATTCATCATCATCATCATCATCATCATCATCATCATCATTATCATCACACTTTCATTCCTAAACATTCATTATAACTAACTATTCATAATTATTCCACCTCCTTATAATTATTTATCTCCTACCCCTATAATTAACCCCAATTCTTTCATTTCAACCCCTTTTCTCATTTTGAGAGCCTATACGTGTCTTTCATCCCCAAATACCCTTGTGAGGTGGAATATCCACAACAACCATGCCACTAGGGGTATATTTTTTCACCTATATCTTTCTTTATACATTCTTTAAAAATCCACCTCTTATTATAGTCAAAACATCCTTTAAAAGAGGGGAAATGTAAACACCCTAATTATGCCACCTTAAATCGCCATCCAATCCATCATTATTTAGTATGCACTAATCATCACAATTACACCAAGTCTCCCACAAGACCCACAATAACATCACCATAATTACACCATGACCCCATTTAACACACATTAACACCACCACATTAATCAATTAGTTATAAAATAACCCTATCTAATCCAATTAACATCACCACATATATATTTAGCTAGTAAATCACTATTAATTAGCTAATTGACTCAACTAATTACATGCACATAAAATTAATAAATAAATGACATCAACCATCTCATTGATTCACCCAAATCCCTTAACTTCCTCATTAAATGGAAATAAAATCAATTAACCCATTGATTAAATCTCGTCCATCAAAAATCCAAATAATGTTTTTATCTTGGTAATCATTCATGATAGGTGAATGTTACCTAAATCTTGCACAAGTTCCTTGAGTATCCATAATCCATCTATAATGTGAATAAATCTAGTCAACAAAGGATATTATTCACTTGGTAGGTGGTATCATTTTTTTATTTAATTCGCTTAATTGAAGGTTATGTTTTGATTCAGAGTAGGAACTATCTTAGTTTCATTCCATTATTCCTTTCATAGATATATATTTTATCATATACACCTACAAGAATAAATTTGGAACTAAAATACCACAATGTAAGTTTTGATAGATATATGCAAAATCCATGTCAAATGGATATAATTTTTACCATGAATTAAATTCATTTCCACATGTATTAAGTATAAAATTGATATTTTGAATGGATAGAAGACTCAAATAGATTGTGATAATATTGGTGCTTCCCTTATTAAGCTTGATGTTTAAATGGAAATGCTAAAGATAAGAAAACCATCTTTTATGTTTCTCTTATTGTAACTTATTTTGTGTTTGAAAAAACTAAAGAAATTTGTGATCTGTGTGGTTGATAGTCTCCTTGACTAAGATATAATGCTTCCAATGCTTACATTCTTGAATAATAGCATAAATATAAAGATCAATTATCATGTAGTTTCTTTTCATTGTGGTAAAAAATTGGTGATGATATTGACTGAGGACTACACCAAGTGCGAAGTCAAAGGCATCTATCTTGAAATGGATGTTGAAGTTATAGTAAAGTAGGTTTTAGTGAAATATAGAGCCTATATGTTAGTTACTTAATTTTATTTTTTATTTTATGGATTCCCAGCTAAAATTTTATTTAGCATCACCTTTGGTAACTTGGTTCAGAGGAGACCAATTTACTTGAAGAAACCAAATAAGAACCTCCTATTGAAATTTTACAATCCCAAAAAATTGTGAAGCTCTATGAGATTAATATATGACTTAAATATTGGTTGGGTCCATATGAAATACTTATGCATCTACTATGTATCCCAGATATTGTATCTCCTACATAGCAAATGAACATGTATCCATGTTTGTATATAAGCTTTTTTCAAAAAATGTTAGGAACTTACTTTATAGGGCATATATGTTCATACCATGTTTTTTTGAAGACCATGATCTTGTCAAGATAGACTACAACAAATAAAATAGTGAATGTCCTGAGGATGTCATTCATCATCTACATGAATGTGGCTAGTGAATTGGTCAAACATAATGGCATGACTAATCATTCAAATAAACCTTATTTGACATTGAATTTTTTCTTGCATATATATGTAGGTTCAATAGGAATCTAATGATACCTAGACTTAATATCAATTTTGGCAAAATATTTTGCATCATGGATAGTAAGTCCCAAATCCTTGGAAGAAGATATAAGTTCTTCACTTTGATCTTGTTGAGATATATATAATCAATGGACAAAATCCATGTGCCATATTTCTTTGATGAAATCATAATTGAGTTATTACAAGATGATAATCTATTATTGATATGTCATTTGTCAAGAATTTCATGCATCTATTGTTTGATTTCTTCATTCTCCATAATGATATACATTGTAAAAAAACATTAGGTGAATATAGTCTAGGGATCAAATCAATAGTGTGACTCATTACATAGTGTGTATGAACTTCCTTTGATAGCTGAAATATGTTATTGTATTCTTCTAACTTGTGGTTCAAATATGATCTTTATACTATCATTTATAGAAAAATTATGGTATGAATTGGTGGCATAAAGACATTCTTTCATTAAAATATTACCATAAAAATCAAAAACATTTTTCTATATTTAACTAGATACTTACACTAATTACACTAAAGAGTGATAGTTTAGGGAATAATTGCGGTATGCATTATCTCTTATCTCCAACATATATGCCAATATTTCTAGTATTTATCTCATAGACTACTTGTCGATGGTAAATATATGCTTCACCAAATGAAACATCACATACCTCTAATGAGTGACATCTTTTGGTCAGACTTATTACCCAATTAATACCAGAGTCTTAAATCTACTTATCATTAATTTTCAACCCAAGGTATGTAGGATTTTTAAGGATGTTAGCACTATATATGCATTATTGATTCATAGACTAAATTAATTGCTAGTTTTAGTATAATGAACTTATACTATTTTCACCATATAGATATACAAGGAAATTATTATAATAGAATGCATAATTTCTTCACACTTATGAGTCACACATGCATCACACTTTATATAATCAACTAGTAATGAAATCAATTCAAAAAACACACTTTAATATAATAATGGTTAGGATCTTCACTACAACTCATTCTGAAGGGACCCTCCTCATTCAGAACTATGTTATAATCCTTCTCTGAGAGACTTAAAAAAGCTTCTTACAAAATCAGCATTTTCATTACTCAAATCTGTAGCAATTAAAGATTGCTACAGTAGATTATAATATTCAAAAATCAAAATGCAATTATTGTCTACAATTCCATCATTATAAATCTAATATAAGTTATACCATTAAATATATAAGGTAGTTTATTAGCTTAACTAAAAACACTAAACTAGGAAAGGTAAAAATACTTTGCAACTAACCTAGTAAACCTTTAGGTGGTTAGAAACTTAAAGTTACTTGTTTTTAGGCTTGACTAGGTAAAGGACAATATATGTAGCATTGTTGTTTTATTTCTTTTTTCCTTTTCATTGTGCTTGTATTATTCATTCTTTGGTAGCACATCCAAGATTCACTTCATGTGAGTGTTTGTACAGCTATTATGGAAGATCCTCTTCAATTATTTACTTTGTTCCTAAGACAGCTGGATGTGTCCTTAAAAGCCAATTACTTATTGTCATAGCAATGGTTTGTTTTTGTACAGTTGCTATGGGCAACTTGTAGTTTAGGAGTGGCTATGAGTAACCTATAGGTGGAAAGCCTATAGTTTCTATGGGAAACCTGTAGGTGAAAAGCATGTAGTTTTTTATTTGCTACAGGTTGGAATCCCTTTTTGTTGAGGGCTTCTCTATAAGTGTTATGACTAAGAAATATTCTTGTACTCTTATTCCGCCCTTCAAATGTTTTTTAAATAAGGTTACACAAGTATATAATCTAATCAAATAAAAAATAGCATTAATCCATAACACATGTATATATTAATGCAGTCATATAATCATTAATTAATTCATTTACATAAGTCATGGATAGTTCTACGGGCTCGTGTGTGTGTGTGTGTGTGTGTGTGTGTGTGTGTGTGTGTGTGTGTGTGTGTGTGTGTGTGTGTGTGTGTGTATGCATGAGGTTATAAAATTAACAATTGGTGACCTCATCAACATCACAAAGGATTGTATCTTGAAAAAGGCTTGATGTTGTACATCAATTGACACTATTGAGAGATGCATTTATCAGATCCCACACTGAACTATTTAATGGATTATGGCTGAGGGAAAGGCATCAATGGAAAGCTTAATATGTGAACTTATTTAAAATAAATTGGGTTCTTTTGACTTCCATTGTCAACAATGAAGTGTATTTATTGAGTATTGATTCAAATTTGAGAGTCAAATAATATTTTTTCTTTCTCTATTTCCTTTGTAGTACCCACCAAGGCACAAGGTTTATAATCTATGATCTACCTAAATTTTTCTAATGATGTTATATTTTTACTTGCTACCTTAAGCTATGTAGGTAGAGTCTTCCTAGGGGCATTATTCATTATAATGACTATTGGAGTTGTGAACTGAATACCACTTGACAGTCTTGGAATATTTAGTCTAATCACTTGAGGATTGTTACTTCTTCTATGGAGGGTGTTTAGAGTTATTTCATATTTTGTAATTATACATGGAATATTTAGATTGTTATTTGATTCGAGACTTATAATATTCTTTTTTAACCTTAGTCTTGGCCTTTGCTTCAAACTTTCAGGTAAATATGTAGGCTTCTCTAGATGAAGAGATTTGTAAGAAATCAAAATCTAACTAGATACGTTATCTGAAGCTTGTCTTATATTTTAAAGTAAGATTTTTATCCAAATCCAAAATCTTAGGTTTGGACATTAAAGTATGAACAATATTTGTGCATTATTACATGGATTATTCTTTGCCTTGGAAAAATTAAGAAAACGTGATGTACTAGTCATCATATTTTCCAACAGAGCAATAATTTTAGTTGAGTTATTATAAAAAACCATTCTATGTGTCTACAAATGTGTTTGAATTGAATTCATCTTCATAGTTATGTTGGAAACTTGTTGAATTTTCACTCAATACAATTTTGGTTGGTCAATAACTTGTTTTATTCAATAGAATTCATTCTATATTGAAAGGTTTATAGAGCTCCTATAAAGGAGTCTTACCATATATCTTATCCACACAGATATCTCATATTATCACTTAAATATATCTACCATTTATTTCTCCTATAAACTCTCTCTCTCTCTCTCTCTCTCTCTCTCTCTCTCTCTCTCTCTCTCTCTCTCTCTCTCTCTCTCTCTCTCTCTCTCTCTCTCTCTCTCTCTCTCTCTCTCTCTCTCTCTCTCTCACACACACACACACACAATATCCTATCTTCTACGTGAGTTGCAACTCACTTTATTCAATTTTTACATAATTATATAAATGACTTATGATTACAACTCATCACACATACACTCAAATATTAATATTAATATAACCTAAGTCTTAAGTATCCATATGAGGACTAATTCCTCAACATTTCCTCCCTTAGTGCAAACATAACAAGCGGAACTTTATAGACTCAAAAACTCTAAATTATCCCCCCATAATTTTGATATCTAGACATCGGGTTCACCGTAAAATGCATCCATAAAAAAATATTATATTTGAAAAGGAAACTTATTAAGATAAAAAATACATATATTTGATTTAAAATTACCTTTTAAAAACTTATTTGAAACGTTTGAACCAAAAAAAAAAGTGGTTATAAATGTCAAGACACAAAACTTCTATAAAATTTAATAAAATGCATGAATAATATCTAAAACCTAAAAAAAAAAAAAAAAACTAATGAAACTAATTTTAAAATTTAAACACAAATTATAAAAACTAAAAATGTAGAATTAAAAAATTAATTAAAAAAAAAATCTAAAAAAAAACTCATGAAATCAAAAACATTACCTTTAATTTAAAAAGAAAAAAAAACTAATACCATATTTATTTTTTATTATTATTATTATTATTATTATTATTATTATTATTATTATTATTATTATTATTATTATTATTATTATTATTATTATTATTAAATCTAAAAAATAAACACCACTCCAAAAACAAACATATGTGACTTTTCTATATTTATTTATAATAAAAATATATAAAAACCATTTTTATTTTTTTTTAATAAAACCATGAAAATTGGAGCCAATTTTAACCCTTTCAATCTAACTAAATATGATTTGAGGTTAAATTAGTCCTAATTTTATCATACATCAAATTAATTAGTCAATTAATGTAATCAGTGATATGATTTGGGCCACATTTTTATAAACTTAGTTTTGACTATATAAGATGTGGTTTTGGGATTAATTGACCCCAATGTCATTACAAAATGAACCAAAGAATCCATTTTTTTAATCACAGCTCGATAATTAGGGCCAATTTGAGCCCCTTCAATCTAATTAACTATAAAATATGATTGAGGGCTCAATTAACCTTAAATTTATCATAGATTAAACCAGTTAATCAATAGTATAATAAATACTATAATTTGGGCCAAATTGAGCCCATTTCAAAGCTAATTCTGATTGTATAGGATGTGATTTAGGGTCGATCGGTTCAACTTACTCACAGAATGAACCAAAGAATCAAATAGTTCAATCATAGATGTAATTTGGTCCAATTTTGATCACGTTGAACCTAATTGTGATTATAATATGTGATTTATAACTCAATCAACCCCAATTTTAGCACATAATGAACTAAAGAGTTGATTGTTTCAATCACAGAGCTAATTGGGGATAATTCGAGCCTATTGAGTTTAACTATCACTATAAGATGTGATTTAGGGATAAATTATCCCTAAATTCATCATGGATCAATCTAATTAGTTAATTAATGCATTTAATGATGTAATATGGGCCAAATTGAGCCTCAAAAATGTAATTTTGACTATATAGGTTGTAATTTAGGGCTCAATCAACCCAAAGTTCATCACAAAATGAAGTAAAGAGTCGATTAGTTCAATCATAGAAGCAATTGGGACCAATTTCAACCAATTCAGCCAATGAATAGAGGATATTATCGGAGGATAAATTATCCATAATTTTCTCATTGATTAAGCCAATTAGTCAATTGGTAAAATCGATTATGTGATTTGGGTTAAATTAAGCCCCTTTCAAACCTAAATCTGACTGTATATAATGTGATTTTAGGCTCAATCAGCCCCAATTTCATCACATAATGAATTAAAGGATTGATTGGTTCAATTACCTATGCAATTGGGGCCAATTTTATCTCATTGAATGTAACTATTATAATAAGATGTGATGTGGGGCTAACTTAGCTCTTATTCTATTGTGAACTAAGCCAATTAGTCAATTGATGCAATCAGTGAGGTGATTTGGGCCAAATTGAGTTATCCGAACATAATTTTGACTATATGTGATATGATTTATGGTTTAATTGACCTTAGTTTATCAAAAATTAAAGAAATTAGTAAATTGGTGTAATCAATGGTGTGATTTGGGACACATTGAGCTCCATTTCAAACCTAATTTTAAGTATAAAAAGTAATAGATTCATTATGTTCTTAGGAGTGTAGTATCAAAGTGTAGGAATTGTATCATGTATTAAGTAATGTGTATGTGTTATAGTGCATATGCATTATAACATGTACACATTATATCCCATATGTATTACAACACATACATGTTCATTTGAATAGGAATATGGTGTAGGGCCCAATGCCATTATTTTGTCATATCAATATCCCCATAATTCTACTATGTCATTGTACACTCTACATAGTGTTGCAAGTTGTTTTTTAATAATTTCATATATGCCCCACCCTCAAAATCTATCAATTTTTTCTAAACATGGGTGATGGATTTTGTTCTAGAGATAGGAAAAATATAAAGTGAAAAATGTTGGAGTAATCATAAGTGTTAAGAGAAAAAAGGGAAAAAATATAAATATTTCATGTAATACAAGGTACATATACTATCCCAATGAACAAAATTTCATATATAATGATGATGAACGTTTACCTATAGTCTAATTGTCAGTTATGATGTCATACTAAATTATAATTCAAGTCCACATTCAAATTATGCAGTTTTGGTTTATATACTTAAAACTTAAGGGTAAATCTATTAATTAGAGGAAAGTCATATAGAGTAATAGATGTCTACAGGATTTTAGGGTTTCCCTATCAATCACATTATTGATTTATCATTTGATTTAGGTAAAATTAATTCTATTTTGAAAACACTTTTATTGTGTTGAGTCAGGTTAGATTTCCACCCTTTAGACAATGTTGCCTTTCATTTATTAAATGGTGGCCACCACCATTTATGAATCATTTGATGTAGGCATTGTTGGTAGGATCCTGAGAAGAAATGGTGCCAAAACAAGCTTGGAAGTTTGTCCCTAAGGTCTACCATGAGGCTTTAACTATGACTCGGATAATCCTCTACTAGATATGGTTTTAGATTTACCAGAGTTTGATAAATCTTGTAATTATTTTGAAAATTTTGCCTTAGTTTTTTATTTTATGGGTCAAGTTCCTATGGAGAGCCTGTTAAAGTAGTGGATTCACAACCATTTACAAGGGCATGGGGTGAAACTAGAAGGAGTTCAAAACCTCACTAAGGGTTTCTTCCTTTTTCATTTTACAAACCCTAAACATTGTAAATATATTATTAATCATGGCCCCTGGTTTATATGCAACACTTTGGTTATTTTCTTCCATTAGACCCGAGACTCTCAAGTCTCAAAATAATCTAAACTTAAAATCCTAGTGTGGGTAGAATTTCCAGGATTACCTCTTCCTCTATGTAATTTTGTTAACCAGTTTATCAAGCCTTAGGGCCACTTTATCTATCATGAATAACAAAAGTTCTATGTAGCACATCCCTACAGAAGGGTCTGTGTGGAAATAAACCTTGCCAAAGACTTCAAAGAGTCCATTGAGATTCAAGTAGGTAATAATTGGTTCACATAGCATGTGATTTATATCAACCTCCTAAATACCTATTTTTGGTGCCAAACTTCAAACCATATGATTAGATAATGCCCTCTAATGCTCCCCACTCTTTCTGCTCCTCAAGACATAAGTTGGTATGATTCAAAATCCCAAAGCTTTGATGGGTGGAATACAATCTCTAATTGTTAGGAATTAAAACATTTAAACCAAATTTAATATGTCCATAAATCAGATCTAAATTATGCAATAACATGCATCATGGAAACATTCCTTAATTCACCATTATTATGAAAGCATAAATGAGAGAATAAAATAATAACATAGATAACACAGATCTAATGTGGTTCACCCAATTTGGGCTACATCTATCAATAAGTTCTCAATATAAACTGTAATCAAAAGAAAATACTATAATGAACTCTCATAGAGATAAAAATTTCTCTTGTAGAAAATGTTGCATAAAATGTTGCACTTTCACTTGCCCCTATACAATGTTATATCTCATAAATTGCTAAACCACACCCTATAATGAACACCTGCAATTAAACCATAAACTTATAAAGGACACACCACACCCTGTATATATAGCAAATAAATACATAAAGGGAGGAGAAATGTATAATGCTTATCCAATATAAGCATTATCCAACATGTGACAACCCTCCTCCACCTAAGCAAGCTCATCCATGAAGGAACATACCAAGATTGGGTCTCCACCTTTCAAGGGAACATTCACCAACACCATGTGATCATAACCAACTCCTTGCAACAAGGAAGGCAACACATTTTCCAAGGAACAACCAACTCCCTTAGAACAGGGAAGTCAACATGGAAAATTGACATCTAACAACCAATTACATAAAACATGGAAACATAGAAATTAGATAAAATATGGAATATTTCACTCACATGTGGATCAAGGTTCCACAAAATATGGAGTGGGGAAAAATGCACTCCCCAGATTTGTGGAGCTCTCTAGGCCCCAGAAATACACTCCTAAGGTCATGTTATATCCCCAAAGGGCTCCACACTCAACACTAATAGGTAGAATAATGTAGTCTGTGGAGATGCCAAACCCTATCCAGGTGTGTATCAACCTATAGAGGTGTAAAGTTCCTCAGTCTATATTGGTAAATTCCTTAATCCCATGAAAGTTAAACCTCCACCTCCTATATCTTGTTCACCTCAAGTAGTCACCCAGTTTATTTCTTCTCTCTCTCCCACTCCTATGGCTCCATTCTCATAACCCGCTTCAAGGGTGAATGATTTTGATTCAAATATTGGTATTATGACCCTCAACCATAAGGCTATTATATGGTACTCATTTATTCTCTCACCCTCTACAAATGAGGAGTATGCATTAAATAAAAGGCAATATTTCCACCTTGGACACTATGACATTCCTAGCGCAGCTTTCAATAGCTATGCAACCCTCTCAAGTCTTAAAAAGGGAAATGATATGAATATTGATGATTCCTAATTATGGTTTACTCTTGGAATGTTAAAGGGATCATTAATTTGACATGTAAGTATATTTTTAGGAGCAATTGTCATCATTTTTCCAAAATGAAAAATTTATGCATGTAAGTCAAAATTTCTAATTTTTTGCTTCATTATGCTACTTGCACTTTCTGGCATGGGGCCCTTTGTCAAGACACCTATCAAAAACTTAGCCATGGGGGTGGTCACCCTTTTAGTTCTTATTTTTTCTCAAAGTATTATCTCTTGGCGTTCTAACCCCACCCATTAGGTGGTCTAGACTCTTTTTGACTTTGGTAATCACATCATTGGCTTGGTCAACTTATATGCCTCTAATGATGTTGTGGAATGCACCTCATTTTGGATATGGTTGGCAGACTCTCTTCCAGTTGTGCATTAGATTATTTGTAGAGGTTTCAACATGATTGTGTTTATTGAACACAAACAAGGATGTCTCCCATGAGATGGTGTGCAGGATAATGGGAGGCATGGTTTTACATGCGAAATAAACTTGGGGTTTTTTATCCCAACCATCGTAGGATGAGAGAATAAAATTATCCTTGGTTCACATGGTATAATTTTTTTCAAGGAGAAGATTGAGTTCTTAAGTGTCTTTCCCATGCCTTGCTAGTAGAACAATACATTTTATTTTACGCTCATGTTCACGATCGACTTGTTTTTTTTATCCAAGACACTTTCTTGTCTGAACATCACCCTTTTTTCTTCTGCATTGAGTGGACTACCCCACAAGTTAAATCCCATAATTATCAGTTTTACCTTAATACTACCCATCTCAAACATGAGTGGATTATTTGGCATACCATTAAAATTTGTAACGTGGTTCCTAGACCCACATGGGACACTGGATGGATTGAGTGGTGGGTTAATATAATAGCCCACACAACCTCTTTTCTTTAGATTTATGGTAAACAAGAAACTCTCTTTAGGTGGCATATTCATAATGATAAAAACCATGGATACCTTAGGGTTTCATAGGAATTGAAAGTAGTGCATTTAAGCCCTCATTTTCAGACTCAGGCTACCATGTGCAGACATAAGTTCTAGTCAGTAGAGGCTTACAAGGCTAAAGGAGTGCTACTTAGAGCACAAATGCATTATTTGAAAGTTGGAGACAAAGTGACCAAAGAATTATTATCTCCTCCATTCAAAACAAGTTACAAACAAAATTAAATCTATTAGATGTGATTTAGATAGATTTACCAAATTACCTAACATCTTATAATCTTGTGTGCATCACTGTCATGGAGTGTTTTTTGCACATCCCTCCTCCCTGATGGTGAAGTTACCCTTTTTCAAAGCCTTGAAATTCTCCCCTCTAAGCTCTCAAAATCACAAAGAGTTTCCTATGATAATCCCCTCAAACTTAGTGATATTAAAAAAGTCATCATGTATATGGACTCTAACAAGGCCCTAAGAGTTGATGGGTCTCCCTATGAATTCTATCAAACCATGTAGGATATGGTTGGACGTGATCTTCATAAATTCTACTCTGAAGCTATTTCATCTAACTCTTTGGGCCATCTCATTAATCAAGGCAACATAAAATTTCATTCCTAAGGCTAGTGACCCTGAGATAATTATCAACTAAAGGCCCATCACCTTGTTTAATGTATCTTACAAAATTAGAGCTAAAGTTTTAGCACTCAAAATCAAGCATTTGCTCCCCTTAATTGTGAGAAGTGAATTAACATGATTTATTAAACATTAATACATTTTGGATAATGTTATTGTTTTCTAGAGAGATATGGAATGGGCCAAGATATCTAGCTAGAAGATGTTATTCATCAATATTGATTTTGGGAAAGCTTATCATTGGATTGAATGACATTTTATCATAGCTATGCTTCAGACTCTCAGGTTTGATTCTATTTTTGTTCACACTATTAATATGTTATTTCAAGATGATGGAGCTCTCAATCCCAACAATTTGAGCTTCATAGAGCTATCAGATAGGTGTGTCCCTTATGCCTTCCCTTTATGTTCTAGTTGTTGAGGGTTTCAATCATCTTTTAGATAGCCATGCTTTCAGGGATTTGGTGAAGGGTATTTATCTCCATAACTCAGAATTCCAGTTGATCAATGGGCACTTTGTTGATGACTCGTTCCTCACTCTTTAGGAGGATGAGGACTCTGTTAAGAATGCCATGGAATGTCTTCACATTTTATCCCTTGCCTTTGGGTCTTCCATTCAATGTCATAAGACTCAATGATATCGCCAGTCCCTTTCACCTAGACCTCCTTGGTTGGAGGTATATAAGTGAATGTGTCCTTCCTAGGGTTTGATTTAAATTATTAAGCATTTTATTTGATTTTAGAGGCTCACCTATAGAGTTGTGATTCCAAGGGTTGAGAAAAAAATCTCCTTCTAGATCACCAAACCATTGACTCTAGCTAGGAAGTTCTAAATCTCTTCTAAGGTGCTCACTACTACTCATGTTTACTACTCATCTTGTTGGGTTCCTTACAATGCTTATTATGCGAAGATATAAAATATCTTGAGAGACTTTGTCTAGGCCAATTCTAAAAGGCACCATAGTTTTCATCAAGTCTCTTGGGATATTTGTTGTCACCTTAAAGAAGCTAGTGGGCTTGGGTTCATTGATATTAAGCTTTAATGGTTTTCTCTTGGTGTTAAATGAATCATTATAATCTTGGAAGGGGATGACTCATCGAAGATCTTATTGAGGCACTGCATCACTCAAGGTTTCCCACTTGGAACAAAGGCATGTAAAGGGATTGGTTTGCATAACATTCTCATCACTCCTATGTCAGTTAAGACAAGAGTAACTTTTATCATGAAAAGCATCTGTAAGGCCTGGTAAAAAATCAAACCTCACCTCATCTAGATGGGGGAAGGGTTTAGAAATTGTCTTTCTCTTAATTCTCAATCCCTATAGTGGTCTCCCATGTTGAATTTACATAGTGTCATTTTTGCCATGGTCCCTTGGGTCAAAAGCTTGAGATTGTTTAAAAAGATAGTCACACAATTGGATACCTCTTTTGTAAGCTCACTCAAGATTGGCTTCATTGGAATATGGTTAAGTCTAAGTTCAATCTAAATAAGGAACATGTAGAATCCATTTCTAAATTACAAAGTTCCATACCTAAAGAGTACTTACACAAAATTGGAGTTTCCTCTCTTACACCATGTTGGAAGGACTAGTCTTGGCCAACAACTACTCCATTCTGTCATTATTCCCCTAGGCTAGGTTATAATTTGTTGGCCTCTCAACATATTGATATTGAAACCCTCAATCATTAGTGGTCCCTTAAATATCTCCATCATGTATGGGCTTGGAGGTTTGATAATGTTTGGATGGATGTTATTGAGCCTAAAAATACTATTTCCTTTGTTTTATTATTTACCAAAATCTACTTATGGGGGACCAACTCAAACACATGGGGGTTTTGAATCCCACTTGTCCAGCCTGTCACCACCCAGAATCCTTTAAGCATTTCTTTTGGTTTTGCCCTTGTGCCTAGTCTACTTGGAGATGGATTCATACACTTTTCAAACTCTTCAAGCCTGAAATATTCACTTGGAAGGTGACTCTCCTATGGGACTCATTCCTGTTTCCTGCAAGATATAATAGATTCTAGCATATTTTTTGTATTGACATTCTTTTTTAGATTTAGAAATCTAGAAATAAAACGTGTTTTAATAATGAAGTTATGGAAAAAATCTTTTATGTAGCTAAAAAAATTGATGTGATTGCTAATGTTACCTTCTAAATTTAGAGTCAAATAGATAAAGCTTAGATCAAGCTCCACCATTAATATCTCCTCCTGGATAATTAAAGGAATGCTCCTTGTGCGGTAAGTTGTGGGCCTTATGATCCACCTTGCCACCATTCCCCCCAGGGGTGTGGGCATAGAGGGCAACATCATCGATCTCATAGTCAACAGTCTATAAGCTGGAGGATCACCTCTTCTCATCCTATTTGGCCACCTCCTCCCGAGGATATGATAAGGGCAATAGAGATAGTGGTGGTAGGGATTTGAAGGCGCCCTCTGTAGGATAGGTTCCTATGACTGGCATTGGCTATTTCTCCTTCCAAACATGAATCTAAGTAATAGAATGATACTGAAATTACCCAATAGATTAATGGTTGGGACACCATCCTGGTCAATGAAGACCCCCCAGTTCAGGGGGTGGGGAGGGAACCCTCAAGATCATCTACCTCCTCCACCTCTGCTTGTCACCATGTTCATTGTTTCTATTTAATAGACTCCTTGTTATTCGTTCCTTTATCTTTCTTTTTTTTAATTGATGTGCACTTGAGTTAACTTAACTGTGGTTGTTTGGCCATGTGGTGGTCTTTTATGGACTATGCTCTTCTCAAGACTTATTTAGCTTAGTTTAGTTTTTTCAGGATATGACTTTTCCACCCATATTTTTTGTATGACTAATAATATATTACATCTTCTTATATTAATGAAAGTGTGCTTATCAATCCAAAAAAACTAAGCCTAACAAAAAAAAAACATGAATTTAGACAAAACTATGGATTTAAACTTAAAAACAAATAGCACCATGGGTTTTATAACCTAATACCATCCCCTCTTGGGTAGGATGGTTGGGACGCTCCTCCTCCTCCTCTATGTCTAGATGTTTGGGGGCACCACCTAGAGGTCGGTCGGACATGCTGGACAAGTTCCCTAGGCTTTTTCTTGCCATTTCGTCCACTTGGACATGGGAAGAAGAAGATGACTACGACACTGCTCGAGCTACTGGCTAGGAGCCTATTCCAAATGGCAATGACTTGCCAAGTTCGGGCTAGGGCCCTGATGATATGGATCCTCCATCTTCTAGCCTTGTTCTTGCCGCTTAAAATTATCTTTTATTATGATGTTATGACTTGTTCCTAAACAAGGCCTAGTTGTTTATGGTGCTTCTATTTTTGGTTCTTAGACTTTGCCTAATGTGACTACGTGGTGTGCTCTCATACTATCTTTATTTTTTTGTGAATTATTTGTAAATTTATGTTAAATTAATATATGGATATATTTCATAAAAAGTATATATATATACCAAAAACCAAATAAGAAAAAAGATTTATGAAAAGCGAGCCCAAAAGACAAAACTTAAAACACAATGAAACTTGAAATCTTAAAAAAACTCCGGGCCGAGGGAGAGAAATTGCAGACTGCGGTAAAAGCTTGGCAACAATGGCAAGTGGAAAATAAATTCATGCTCAGGCTGTGAAAAATATATGTATTTGAATTGTTCTAGGTTGGTAAGGTTGGTGGCTGTTGTATACAACAACGAAAGTGGGTCAGGAGGCTCCCGATTCAAGATCAAACTTCATAAATATCAAATGCATAGAGAATAATTGCGTGGAGATTAATGATGCTGTATAAATCAGTAGACTCGAGGAGATCATTCGAACAGAGGATTTTTCATTTTTTGTCATTTTCTACAATGCAGTTTTATAAAGTGTAGTTCAAGGCTGAGTTTGAACCAAATGCAGAAGCCGTAGAAAAGTTTGGGACTGAGCTAAAAATATGTGAAGCCTCGTGAATAATGATTCAAACAAATAAAAAATAGTGATTGTGTCCTAATGGATCTTATTCTATATTATTTTAATGGTAGGTAGGGTTGAGCTGCACACAAAATACCAAACTAACTTTTGAAACCCTCTCACAGAGTTGCGTCTAGCAAGAATTATGATTGCACTCCAAAAAGCTTTTTTTATTTTTCAATTTTTTGAATGCAACTGTGAATAGCACGAGAATTCCTGAACTGCGGAGAGAACGAACAATGTGGAAAGGGATAAGAATGAGCAGATGGACAGTGATTGACAACACATTTACACATGGTATTCATTGCAAATGGTTGACAACATGCAATAAATGTGGATGGATATATCAATAGTTGTTTCATGTCATCTAAATTGCAAAGTTATTTTATATTATCCTTGTGAATGCAAGAACAATTGAATGGGAGGAAAATAGAGAGGTCCATTTCACCTACTGTGATACCGCTGTTAGAAACTAGTTGAGTTTTCACTTAATAAAATTTTGGTCAGTCAAATAATTTATTTTATTCAATATAATATATTACATATTTAAAGGTCTATAAAAATCATATAAATAAGGAGTCTTACCCCATCTTTTATCTACATAAATATTTCACATTATTCCTTAAGTATATATACCATTTATCTCCCCTAGAAACTCTCTCTCTCACTATCTTATCTTTTACATGAGTTGCAACTCACTTTATTCAATTTACACATAATTATATATATGAGAAGTTATTACAATTCATTATACACACAGAGAGTCAAATATTAATACTAATATAACCTAAATCTTAAGTACCTATATGAGGACTAATTCCTTAAAATTCTCATATGAAGTGTAATAATTTTCCCACCATTTCCTTACTAATTAAAAAACTTGTAGAAGAGTGACTGTAATTTTTTCATGGGCAGAGAATTGATTACCATGTAATATGAATAGATAAAGTTAAGCTAATTATCTAGTGTATCTGCACCTATTTTTCCTTTAAACACAAGGATGTCTATATTCACATGTACCTTGTATGGATTTCGCTCACCAAAAGACCAACGAGAATGAGAGGTGTTGGAAGGAGTCTACTGCTTGAGAAGCAGTGAGAAGTGATAAATGATACTTGCACATTCATATACATGACATTCTTCCAAATATTTCTATTATATTTGCAATACATCCTATATCATCTTCTAGAAAAATTTTAAATTTAGTATCAATAAAGATTTGTTTCCCATTTAAGGATGTGAAGGAATGTAAGATGAAGAGTCATGAATCTTGATCCCTAACTTCATGTTTTATGCCTTGTATGAGTGGGAATCCAAACAGAGATGAGATTTATAATCACCATAATACCACTCAAAAATGATATGAAGTGTGAATGCTTTGATACCAGTGATCTACAGCCCAAGAGTAGACCCAATGGACAACTTACTTAAATGAGTGTAAGAGGGATATGAACGGAAGTGAATTTATGAATGATAGATAATATGAAACTTCAACATGTTCAAAAAAAGAACACAAGTATGAAAGAGATGAAAACTAATATAGAAATACAATATCAAGTTGTATTATGCAAATTTTTATACAATATCGATGAGAAAAAAATGTCTGGTGTCTATATAATTCCTAACTTCATTATTATATATCATTATATATGAAAATAAAAGTGTATATTATTATACAATGAATGAATATGAAGCATCAATTGAACCATTATAATAGTTGGTAACACGCGCTTCATAACTGAAGAGTGTGGTGACATCACTGAATTCCATTTTTGATGAACTGGGTGTTGTGGTACTACCACTATAGGAACTATGTGGTAACTCATGAATGAAATTGGATTAAAAAAATTGGCACTTAGGCATATAACCTATTTATTAATTTGATAAAATTAGCACAAAGCTAGATGTGAAACAATGAAATGTTTTTAGTAAGATATAGTGTTTTTGATCCTCTTGGATCATATGTTGATAGCTTTCAAATCAATTCTATGCTTTTGATGCATACTTAAAAAATTATTTCAACACAACATGACATGAGAAAAAAGGTTTGAAGTCAATATTTTACCTCAAAAATGTAAAAAATGTTTGATTTTTGGATGTTTAACACGTCATAATTATGTAAGGGAATGTATCTTTTCAATTATCTTCAATGGCTATGGAAGATTTCATATGTAAATCCTAGGAGGTGTTGTATTGATATTTACTGAAAGTTATTTTATTTCATAAACATGATTTTCATTTCATTTAATATGACTTTAATCATGGATAATAATCTATTCATAGTATACAATAGGACCAGTTGAAAATATTTTATTCTTGTTCAAAAATAACAAACATTGAGGATGAAACAATGCATCATTTGGTTTCTATGGAAGTTGTCTAGTGGATTCCAAGTTGATAAATGTTTTTCAAGTTATTATTTTGAAATAATAATTGTAGACTAGTTTCCCTATTCCAATGTGTCAATATTGGGTACATTTTCTAACCACAAGGAGTCATGAATATAGGTAGCACCTATTTTTATCATTCATACAAGACAATAACATTAATGTATAATATTTTAGGATTTATAGGATGTTGAGATAATAAAATAAAAGGGAGATGTTTTTGTTGCGCACCTATATCATTATTCTTGTGTGTGAAAATGCATTTCCAACACTTGCTCACATAATATTACAAATATATGATGCATGCAAAGAGATGTGTAATGTGGTTTTGAGATAATATTATGAATCCTTCAGTGGGAGGTTTGACATGCATTTTTTGGGGGTTTTCCAATCATAGTTTTGTGCAAGTTAAAATATTTAGTGTTATCAGTGCTGATCTTAAGAATAAAATGGGATAACTTAGTTGTATGATCATGTCTGATAGTTCAACATGATATTTTTATAATAGGATCTTGTACTGCATAGTCTATACCCAATCAAATTAAGTATTATGTAATTATATCATTAGTAAAATCATACAAATGATAATTAATATCTAAAAAATATATAGAAATCTTCAAAATTTATCTTAACAAAAGGGTAAGTGCCTACTTGTGGACATGATTTTTCTAAAATTTCAAAAATTTGAACTTCTCTCAATAATTTGAGATATTTACACTCCAAATTTGAACATGGTGTAAGAAAATAAAATGTAGTATTTCAAGTCTAGATTCTAAAACACTAATTTTTTTTAAGTATAACTAGGTCAAACATCTAAAATTTGAAAAGAAACTCTTATCTTTTTTAAAAACATAGTAAATAGATATTCATGACATGCACCATTTTCTAAACAAAATTTAATATTATTTGAAACCCTTTGTGTTAATTTCACTTGTTTATAATCTCTTCTTCATCCCTGATCACTTCCTACTCATGCCTCATAACCCCTAATCACTCTCTCATCATTCTTCATTATCCCTAAGCACTCCCTCATTGAGCTTAACTATCCTTAGTCATCTCTAATCACTCTTTCATCATCCCTGATTACTCCCTCATTAACCTTCACTATCCCTCATCATTCTTAATCACTTCCTCCTCATCCCTCATTATCCATAATAAATTAGAGTCACTCAGTATTTGATAGAGTTGGTCTCATATCTTCAAATATTATGATGTGTAAAATAACTTTTCAAAATTTAATCTGATCAGTACTTAGACATTTTTAGGGTCTAGATATTAAACCTAGGGATTTTAGTAAATAAGTTTTGTAATTAATGTCAATTTTTAGTAAATATATAGTAATTTTTTAGGTGCCTTTTAGATTAAATCTTAGAATTAATAAGAGTCCTAGGTTTGTCAAAATTGAGGTGTGAAAACTACTCACTTTAATCATGATCCAAAGTGGTGTGATTAGGGTAGTGTAGGTCATATTGATGACCTACACATATTAAATTACCACTTTGTGTTAATTTCACTTATTTATCATCCCTCCCTCATCCTTGATTACTTTCTACTCATCTCTCATTACCCTTAATCACTCTCTCATCATTTCTCATTGTCTCTAATCACTATCTCATTAAACCTAACTATCTTTGGTCATCTCTAATCACTCCCTGAACATCCATAATCACTCTTTCATTGACCCTCACTATACCTCATCATCCCTAGTCACTCCCTCCTCATCCCTCATAATCCATAATAAATCTTTCTTCATCCATCATTATCACTAATTGCTCCCTCATTGACCCTCACCATCCCTCAACACTCCATCATTGATCTTCACCATCCCTCATCATCCCTAATCACTCCCTCATCATTCGATGTAAGTATATACTCTAAAGATATCTTTAATTCCAATAATATATTGTTTAATCCATTATAATATAAATTAACTCTTTTCTAAGAATAATTTTTTCAATATCTATTTGTGATAGTCAATTTTATTACTGAATGAATTAGATGATATTCTAAATTTATGATCAATTAACATAATTCCTAATACAAAATAGAGTCTGAATATTAGTTCATCGAATTATATTTGTTGTGCAGTTGAATAGATGAAACTTTATTTGGTTCCACCTTTGGTAGTTTGGTTCAAAAAATAAAATTAAACACAAATATCTTGTATAATTTTATAATACTAAGAAGATTTGAATCAGATGAAAATTTATTTAGTGTTTCCCATTGTATGACTTGAATCTTGGTCAGGTTCACACATCCACTCCTTGTGTGCATACTGTGTCCCAAATATTTTATCTCTTGCATGAATAATGAACATTTATTCATGTTATCATAAAAATATGTTTCTAAAAAATATGAAACACTATTTCAAAATGGTGTAGATTTTCATCCCATGTTTTCTAAATATTAAGATGTCATCAAGGTAGATTAAAAAAATGACATAGGTAAAGGGCCTAAGGATGTTGTTCAACATCTTAAAATTAATGAATTAATTACATGAGTTAACATAAAGGCATAATGGTAAATATATGGTTGACCACATGTAAAGCATCACACACCTCTAATGGTGAGATGTTACAAAGTATTGCATCTTTAAAAAGTTTTATTTTGTACACCAACACTACTAGGTGATCCATTTCTCAAGGCCTACACTAGACCATACACTAGAATATGGTTGTGGATGATGTATAAATTTCAAATTTAATTTTTGAAAATATGCTTAGGAGAAATTAAATTATTTTGACTTCCATTAGAAATGATGAAGTGTATTGGCTCACCATTGATTTACATTTATTAATCAAATAATATTTTTAATTCATATAATTTCTTGTTGGGTGAAGTAGAGATATTTTTAGTACTGACCATATCATTAGGTTCATAATTTATTATCTACTTACCTTTTTATAATGCTAGATAACTTGTACCCACTTCTCGAGATGTGCTAGTAGAGATCTCATAGTGTGACACTCTTCACTGGATTGAATATTGAATTTTTGAATTAAGTACCACTTTCCAATCTTGGACTACTTATTCTAATCATTTTAAAATTATTTTTCACTCTCTTGTATGATGACTCAATCAATAGACATAAAAATAGAAGGCCTTAAATGTAATTATTTGGATCATAAAATGTCCTCATATGTAAATCAATTGATTGGTTTCAAGAAATCACATATCTTAGTGATACTTATGTATTTACTACCCATTTTTGGTGTTATGGTGGTTTTACTTGCTTGTCTTTTTCTGACATATTTTCAATTGTGAATTATATCATTTCCAATAAGCCCATATTTTATCATAGGTGTTAAATATTTATGTTTCAAATTTTCCTCCAAATCATTTTGATCATTATGTCTTATATTTTATGTTATCACTCAACTCTCCACTCATAACTACTAACATTGTTAAACCCCAACAAAATACCACCATCAAGGTATTGGATGGAATGATTAAGGATGAGGAGGGATGAGGAGGAATTGATTAGAGGTGATGAAGGAGTCAATAGGGATGATGAGGGATGGTGAGGGTCAATGAGGGAGTGATTAGGGAGGATGAGGGAATGATTAGGTATTATGAGGGATGGTGAGCATTAATGAGGGAGTGATTAGAGGTGATGAGGGATGAGGAATGAGTGATTAGAGATGATCATGTATGATGAAGTAGTGATTAAGGATAATGAGGGATGGTGAGGGTAAATTAGGGAGTGATTATGGATGATGAGAGAGAGATTATAAATGATGAGGAATGGTGAGGGTCAATAAAGGAGTGATTAGGGATGAGGAGGGACTGATTAGGGATGATGAAGCAGTGATTAGGGATGGTGAGAGATAATGAGGGTGTTATTAGGGATAATGAAGTGGTGATTAGGGATGATGAGAGCCAATGAGGGATAATGAGGGACAAGGAGGGATTGATTAGGGATGATGAAGTGGTGATTAGGGATGGTGAGCGCCAATGAGGGAGTGATTAGGGATAATGAAGTATGGTAAGAGTTAAAGAGGGGGTAATTAGGGATGATGATAGAGTGATTAAATATGATGAGTGATAGTGAGGGTTAATGAGGGATTGATGAGGGATGATGAGGGATGAGGAATGAGTGATTAGGGAAAATGAGGGATAGTGAGGATCAATGAGGGAGTAATCAAGGATGGTGAGGGAGTGATTAGAGATGACGAGGGATAGTGAGGTTCAATGAGAGAGTGATTAGAGATAATTAAGAATGATGAGAGAGTGATTAGGGGTGATGAGGAATAAGGATGAAGTGATTAGGGATGAGTGAGGCATGATGAATAAGTGAAATTAACACAAAGTGGTCATTTGATGTGTGCAAGTCATCAATGTGACCTATGCTATCCCAATCACACCACTTTTCATCAATTTTAAAGTTAATGGTTTATAAAATTCAATTTTGACAAACCCAAGACTCAAAAATACCAAAAATCAATTTGAAAGACATAAAAACCTTTTAAATGACTATATGTTTACCAAAAATGGACATCAATTACAAAAATTATGTCTTGAAATCCCTAGGTTTAATACTAACCTTGAAAATGCCTAAGTACTAACCTAATTGGATTTTGAAAACTATTTTCCACATCGTAAGGCATGTAGCTATGATACAAACTCTATCAAATGTTGAGTGACCCTAATTTCTTATATTTACAATGTAAATGTAAACTCATACTAATGAAGCACATATTTTATATTTTAACCTTTTTAATAAAAGCATGTTTGAACATGGCTTGACCATTGAAACAAATCAAGAGATGTTTTAGGGAGAGGTCCCTCTATGTTTTATTCATTTATGGGTGATAGGATAAATTATATACATACCATAGCATGTGGAATATGTTTATATGTGTAATATAAGTAGTTTTGTATGTCTTTCATCCTTGATAATGAGGTTTAATATTTTGTGTGGCTAGAAAAGTTATTTTAATAATCATTGGAGGATTGTTTTGTTAAGTGAAATTACGGAATGTCAATACATACATCAAAAATCATGGGTGATACATATAAAATTTTATGAGGAAATGATGAGATTGCATTTATTTTTAGTAGGACATCCTTCTAGTATGGATCACAAGCCAAATTTTACTCCAAGGCTTGCATGACATGTGATTTGCTAACATAAAAGGAATAAACTTTTCACTCAAGACCTTGTCTTCTAGCCAATAATGTGTCCAATTTGTTAAATTTTTATCGAAGGTATTTTTAAATTGTGATAATTTTATAGGGAAGTTAATGGTATGGCCACTACATTTTGTTTTCCTCCATGTCATTGATTTAGCTAAAAAAGTGTATTTACTCTTACTATAATAAGTTATTCAACCCAAGTAAGTGAAATCAAAACTTCAAGTTGTTTAGTTGGATCCATGTTATTCCATAGAGTTAAATAATGGATAAATTTCTCTAAAATTCATCTATAATAAGCACAAAACCCATTCAATATTATAGTCTTTATGCATGGGTTTTTTTAAATGCACATATATCATGTTTTCATGGGTGATAAGTGATATATCATTTTATGAAAAAACATATTAGTTTTGAAAAACTTATAATTATTACATCAATGGGATGATGTAGTGATTGAGATGGGGACGTCAATGGAAGTATAGGTTAGCGGTGTACATGTATTTATTCTAGAATTAGGTGATTGAGAAATGACATGTTCATTTTTTTGATATACCCTCAACCTATAGTGTGTATTAGAATATTTGTGGCTGACTTGCAGCTACAAATCTTTTAATTACGTCACATGATCATTTATATTATAAGTAGGTTCAGCCTAGGGTGTTTAAAGCATAATTAGGGTATATATATAAGGTATTGGTTAGTATTTGAGAATCATATTACAAATTATATTATTATTGTAAGTTTGTGGAGGCTTCCCCCTCAAAGTGACTTAGTCACATGCTTCATCATTATACTCTTATTTCAATCATATTTTGATCTATTCTTATGATACTAATTTAGAGGTATAATTATTTCATTACAAGTGGTATAAGATCTTCAATTTGGATTAAAAGTGTGGTCAAAACCCTAATTTTAAATATTCTTCTATATCTCACAAAATTTTAAAAAGTTTTATATACAAATAATAATGAAACTAGAGAATAATTTAAGGAAGCTATAGTAAAACAATGAGGGTTTGGTGATCATTTTTGAGAGAGTTATTATAATTTTGGTATTTTTCCTAAATATGCTCTATAGGTCAAAAGTTTAGGATTTTTTCTACTTTCTTTATGTTTTCAAAAATCTATAGGTGTAATTCTTTTTAAATTTTTGGATTTTAGGTAGACCTAATTCTAAAAATTGTTTGGTCAGAGTAAAATCAAATGCAAAAACAAATTTGAATTTTCAAGCCTTTTTATGGAAAAATCACACATGAAGGGCTAAGGAAAGGGTTCCATAACTCTAGGAAAAACTCCTAAAAATACAAAATGGATAGAAAAATTATAATTTGTGTTTTTTTTGTTCTAAGGTTTTATTTTAAAAATAAAAAAGATGTCTATCTTTAGTTTAGTGTGTAAAACATACAGTCTGATATGAATAATAAATGAGATGTGGAAAAAATTAATTATTTATTAAATAAGCTTGGGTAGAGACATGATCAAATGTTTGATCTAAAATAGATTCCACCTAATCAACCTCAATTCACTAATTCTTAGACTAAATAGTTTGGATCTTCATGTCAATCCAATGTAAACCATAATGCAACTTATCCTTTGACTTCAGTTAGTTCCCATCCAAGGTTGTAAAACATGATGAAAAAAGTAGAAATGCATAATTTTGATGGGAAGTATATACTCACCTAGATAAACCCAATGGATAATTATTTTGATGTATATCAAATACCATGTGGACATCATGTATTCATGGCATATTTATAATTTGAATTTTAGCAATATATTTGGTATCGATGGCTTTGTGATGAAAGAAGGGTACCTATGTCAATTGGTAAATTTTTAATAATGAATTAAAATTTAACTATCAAACAATGTGATAAAAAATTAATTCAATTAATTAGTAAAATTTCTCCAATCAATATATTTTAGGGAATGTATTTAGTAGTTCTAGAATATATACTTATGAGTGGAGACAATCATGGATGAAAATTTGAAAGACTTGTTTCTTGGTAGGCTCAAGGATCATATCCAATATGAGATTTTCATGTTTAAATTTAATTATATATATAAATCTATTTTCATGGCATGTAAAATAGAGGAGAATGAACGAGTCACCAAAATAGCAACATTGATAAGTATAAGAGATAGGATCACTCTATCATGTTAATTCCCTTAGCCTAATAGATTGAATCCTCAAAAAAATGAAAATTAGAGAGAAAAAGGGTTATGTATTAACTATGATAATAATTATAGTTGAGGACATAAGTTTACCAAAAAAAAATCTACATTAAAGGCACTAATGAATAAGAAGATAATGAATAAGTAGAAATGGAGATTGATGATGAGCCATGGGAGGAATAAGAATAAACCCAATCAACTATTTATTTCCATGAATTTTTAGGTATTAAAAATCTTAAAACCCTCAAGGTAGTAAGGTTTATAAAAAAATGAAGGAGATAATATTAATTGTCTCGATCAGTACTCATAACTTCATAAACTATAAATTAGTTGAAGACTTGAATATTTTTGTTTATCTAGCTCTAGAGTTTCAATTCATGATTATAGATGGTGTCATAAGTATTTGTTCATGTAAATTCCATAGTATTAAAAATCTCCATGGATAATATTGGTTATATATCCTTATGGTTTCCATTCCTATGGATTAATTAGACATTGTGTTATAATTCCAATCGCTAACTACCTTGGGAATGATTAAGATGAATTTAAAAAAGATATTCATTATTTATATTTAAAGGGTAGGGCATTTTAATTGTGTGGGTTACATGTAAATTACCCATAATTGGTGAGTTATCATCTATATAAAATATTATAAAAAGGGGAAAAAATGGGTTTGTGGCTCAAATACTTATTTTAGTAGAGGCACAACCACAAAAGGGGTCTACACAACCAAATATATGCCATATTATGGATTATCACTCAATAGTTTTTTTAGATGTGTAAAAAGGACATCCTCCCAAAAGGGATCATGATCATGACATTCAACTAGTGAAAGGCCACCAAACACCCAACATCAAATCTTACATGTACCCATACATCAATAAGAGTGAGATTAAGAATATGGAACATGAGATGATAGAAGAAGGTAAAATCCATCATAGTCAAAGTGTTTATTCATTTCTAGTGGTGATGGTTTATAATAATGATGACACCTGGCACATGTTTCCTAACTATAGGGAACTCAAAAATTACACCATCAAATATAAAGCCCTAATTCCTATAATTGATGATTTTCTAGATGAATTACATGGTGATGTTCATACTAAAAAACTTGAATTTCATTATGAGCATTATCAAATTAGAATCAAAGATGAGGATATACATAAGATAGATTTTAGAACCCATGAGGTCGATTCTAAATTTTTGGTGGTGACTTTTACCCTCAGTAATACACCATCTACATATTTTGGATATTATTCAACAGCACCAAATTTATGCCAAGCTTTTCAAATGTGATTTTGAGTCAAATAGGCTAAGTATTTTAGCCACATTGTCTCGCATGAAGGTGTCAAGTGGATTCTTACAAGATCAAAGATATGGTAGAATGTAATGTTCATAAAACTCTAATAAAATTATGAGAATTATTGGGGATCAGAGGTTAATATTTTCATTCTATAAAACATTATGGTAGTACAAAAATAAGACTCAAAATATTATTGAAGGACTCCTTCCATTGGAATGATGTAACCACCGAAGTATGTAGTTAGTTGAAGGAGGCAAGGAATTTGATTAGTTAAAGGAGGTCAAGTGTAACAACCCAATTATAGCTTCTCCAATTTTTTCCAAAACATTCATTTAGAATGTGATGTTTCAGATTATGGTATGGGAGTTGTAATCATGCAAGAAGGATAACCCATTGCATTTAAGAGTTTCAAGCTAAAATGTAAGAATTTTATAAATCCTATTTATGAGAAGGAAATGATGGCAATATTTCATGAAATAAAATAAAGGTAACCATATATGTTGGGAATAAAATTTAAAGTGAATATAGATCATGATAATATAAAATACTTATTAGAGTAAAATTTATCATTATAGGAGAAAAACAAAGGGTCACTAAGATGTTGGGATATGAATTTGAGATTGTATACAAGAAAAAAAATGATAATGTCATGGATAATACACTATTCTATATATAATTTTAGTACCACTATTTTTTATAAAAAAGTCTTGAAATGATTGTATTTTGGCATATGATGGACTAGTTTCATGACATTTAAAACTATTAGTGAGGACCAACTTGTTTACATTCATTTAGAAATTATTTGCTATGCATAATTTTCAATATGAAAATGTGTTGTGCTAATTAGTTTAAATATTAATGACATTATTAAAATATATTTTTTAGAATAAGTTTATTAATTTTCACACAAGCATCTTACTACATTCAGAATTACAATGTGTATATTGAAATTTCATATCAGTGTATAGTTGCAGATAATGGTGTTGAGTTTCATAATATTGGTGAATATTGATTTCAATGTAATTTTAACTTATCAACAATTTCCAACCTTGATTATAGATAGCATCCCCTTTTTGAACATTTTTTAGCTTTGCAACTCAGATTTATATACTCATAATATTGTTGAATATGTCATAATAAGGTTTTTTATGCATAAACATGCTTGATACATAAATTTTATTTTCATCAATAATGACTTCCATAAATTTTGTATTCTTGATATTTTTATGATATCACAAGCATTGGTACGCTGATAATATTCATACATGTAGATTAGTAAACACTAAATCTTGATTATTGTTTGTTATTAACTTGAATGTGTTATTATTTTTTATTGTGACACCTTATGGCATATAATTTTAAGGACATATTCAATTGGTTATTGTAAGGTTGTTTCACCATAGGTCTACATATGTTTTGACATCATAGTGTATTTAATCAATTATCAAGTGATAATGACCATCATGCATTAGGTGCTTACCTAACAATGTTGGTGGTCTTGTTTAATCAAAGGTTACTTGGTATTTGATATTGATGTGCCTAATGTATCGAAGCATTTAATATTTTTTTTAGAAATTAGATTTTTTTTTTGGCATCATTTAAAGTTAATGCAAGGTAGTAGTGAGATTTATTAGTATACATAGTAGATCTTAATTATTAGTAAAGCGTATTCACCTCATTTGGAGTTCACAATTTTGGTAAATTTGGTAATTAATTTGGTAGTGCACTAAGTTTTAGTAGTGATTTTGGTATTCTATTTGACATGATGATTTTTGGTAGAGGCTATTGTCCATTAGTTTAGTGGACAAGTCATGTTTTTACATTAATTTGATGTTTGGGTAACCACCTTATGATATATATTAAAAAAAAACATTCAATCACCATTTTTTCCAAGCTCAGTGTGGAAGTAGACCTTTGCAAATCTGTTGATTGCATAAGGATGAAGTCTTTTATTTCATCTATAATTTTTTCTCACTTGTGCACATAGTGGTGGGAGGTATGTAAATTGATTTTATTAATATTTTCTCTTTGACACATTTTTAGTTATCAATACCATGGTTTTATATAGATTTTGTGTAAAATATGCTTTCTTATTCATATGAAATTGTATAGTTGATTTTATTTAATTCTTTAGGTTCATTCATTAAGTGGTGTACATATATGGTTTTGAATTATAGATAATTTTATACATGACGTATATTGTGGGATTTTTTTTGGGGTCCATATCTATTTTTTCTCATTCACATATATTAGACAACAAGTGCCTTAGTTTCATATATCCATTGAGTTGACCTACTTGTCTACAATTTTGAAAGTAGTTTTGAAAATTTCTTTCCAAATATCAAAGGTTCTTAGTTTGTTTAGTTTCTACATCTCATTAGGTTAAGATTAGAAATATTATGTGCATGCATGCACATTATTTTTCTAAAAAATTTGCAAAGTTGTTTTATACAGTTGTAGTTTCAATGCCGATTACCATATTGTAGTTTTAAATCAGTTTCTTAATATGGATATTATACCCTACAGTATGGATATTATACGGTAGATTGATATTTGAATAAATATAATTTACATGTCAATTTTTTTAATATGGTATAAATGTTAAAAAGGGTTTAATATATTTTGTATGGAATATAGTTGTTTCCATTTAGATAACTTAATGTATTAAAGTATGTTGATTTGTTTACATTTATATAAAAATGAGATCTTGGGGTTTTTACTATTGTCTTTTAGCCATTTCTCTGCATGCTTTTTGATAGAAAATTATTTTTGGTTTCAGTGGCTTGATGAAACATAATACAGTGTTGTTGATTTCCATATTGATATTTTGGTGCATTTTGGTGTTCTAGTTATTTGATAACATAATATAGACAACATATTAAGAGAATATATGGTGTTGTCTCTACATGAAATTTATGTCAATAAAACTGATATAAAATACATTCTTGATTGCCTACATTTGGTTTGCTATGTTTTTTGAAAGGTATTCTTTAAAAGTTTACATAATAGTTATAGTCATAATAAAGTTTGATTATTTTGGTTTTACACATATGGTAAGATATATGTGGTAAGATATATGTAGAATGTTAGGGTTTTTTTTTTTTTAAGTCGCATGATAATTGATTATATTGAAATTCTTGCAAGAAGATATTGACAGAATGATTGTAATTTTTAGTTGTCTTTAAGATATTTTATTTTTTGAACTATGAAAATTTTATCTCTTCAAATAAGGATTTTGTTTGAATATGTTGATATTGATAAATATGTATATTTTTGGCATTATTCAAACTTTGTGTTTTCAATTGAAATCAATGAATAAAAATAGAATGTAATGAAAATTTAATTATTTTTAAGACATTTATGATAGTATAAGTTTGATTTTAAGTTGTTTGAATCTATTTAAAATTTTGAAAGTTAGGGTGGATCCTAGATTCTCATAATTCAATAAAAATGTTTGGGGTAGAGATAGTGCACAATAAGGTGATAACACCGTTTCACAAGGTAGTTATCATGAGAGAACATTTTACGACTATAGGGATTCCAACACTTTCTCCAAGAATTTTCATTGTGGAATCTATGTGTCTATACACTTTGATTTGAATGATCCCACATTATAGAATTTATTGGATTATATTCCATCATCCTCTGTTAGTTTCCATGGTGTATCTCATAGAGGTCTAAAGAGATCCTCTTGGATATCTCACCCTTTCAAAAAAGGTACTCCAAGTGAACTATTTCAAAATATGCATACTTATATTGAATTGATACCCAATGATTCTCTTGTATTCAATCATGCCAACTTATTTCTTGAGATTAACCCAAAACTTGTTAATCCAAATCCCTCTTTGACTATGATTACTAAATCCACTTCACATGTACCTAACAAACCCATTTATTCTATTAAGAAACATGTTAACATCCTTATGAGTCATCCCACTGTGATATGTGAATTTAATAAATTCAAACATGAAATTGATGATAATTTTGGAGGCATCAACTTAGTCAAATTACCTGCTACACCACTATAATATACCAAATATTAGACAAATAAGGTGGAACATTTCATTAATCTTATTTTTTATAGTGACTCTGATTAAGTTTTTTATGACATGTTGTTGATTCAGTTGTTATTTTGTTGAGATACTATTATAATTTTATTCTTAGATACTTTTCAATTTTAAAATTTCAAGATAAATACAATTTTGATAGTTATTTGATTTTGATGACATGGCAGTTCTAAACTTATTTTGATCAATTTTTAATAGACATTGAAATCATTATATTCATGTATTATTTTAATGTTTTAATTTGATAATTTTATATTTTGGGTAAATATTAATTTATGGATTATAATGTTAATATGTTTAAATCATTAAATATTGGTATTTATTGATTATTGATTATATGCATAGTTAAATATTTGTCTATATAATGTTTAAACAATTAAAAGGGCCTTCACCCATTATAGATTGTAAATTAGTCTATATTATTATTTATATCATGAACTTATTTTAAATTAAAAATAAAAACTTAATTTGTAAACTTTATACTTGTAAAGTGAATTAATTATAAAGTAATTGCCTTATAAAAGTCAAATAACTTTATTAACTACAACTAACTAAATTTAGTTATAACTTGAATCATAATTATCTCAAAGAAAAGTTGTTTTAAAAGAAAATTTAAGGCACATTAAAAAAGAGAAACACATAGGTATTAATATATTTTCAAATTTTATTACTTTTTGTCTCTCTTTTCTTTTATGCAAATAATTTTTTAGATCTAATAATTATTTATATTTAAACTAAATAATGTTTTATCTGATGGTGAAGTAATTTGCTTGAATAACACAAGGATATCTAAGTTTTTTAATTTATCCGTAACTAATTATTTGAAAATTATCAAGTATTAATGTTATTGATGATTGCATATATAATGTCATATGCATAGAAGTTCATGTACTTTTATCTAAATAATAATGAATAGCTTACATTTTATGATAGATTATTAATCTATCGATTGTATATTGATTTTCATGTAAAGGTTATGTTTGTAATTATATTTATTTCATTAATTTCTCAATAAAGTTTAATTTTTATATCCATAAGATGATTCTTTTTAAAATTATCATGCTTCTTACTTATTTGTTTAGTTTAGATTTATTTTGTGTTCTTGCTTAGTTGTAGTTTAATATTTGTAGCTAGAGTCATTTACTTATTTAGTCAATTTACTATAAAATCATTTATTAATTTCAGATTCCTTTCTTATTTTATGATTATTTACTCTTTACTCTTTTTTTTTCTTGTTTTATTTCTTGATAAGTCTATTAATTGTTTTTATCTTAAGTATTGTTTCTTCTTAGTCTTTGATTTCCATTTTAGTTTATTATTTTCATGTTATATTTTGTTAATTAATTATTATTTTAGGTAATTTTTTTTTTATTTCATCTTTATTTAGTTGATATATTTTATCATCTTATACTTAATTTGCACATTTATTATTTTTCTAGACTAGTTTTTAATTAGATTTTTGTTCTTAGTTTTTTAGTTTTTTGTCATGTTAGTTGTTATTTATGTCTATTTATTCAGTTTCCACTTTCATTTATTTTATTTATCTTTAAATTTTTTGCATTAATTTTATTTTAGTTTGTTTTGGCTATTGTGGCATTATAAATGATAAGAAATATATACATTATTTAGAGGATATAATATATTTCTCTCAAGATATTGTCTCTTTCATAAGATTTAATCTATTGGATAGGTTAAATTATATATGTTAGATTCAATTCTTAAAATTCCACTAAAAATTATTTAATTTATAAAATATTATGATGCTTAATTTAGTTTTGCATTTTATTGATTACTCTCAGAATTATTAAAAACCCCTCTACACATCTTAGAATTGATATTTTTTTTGTACATCTCCCACAATTAAACTGGTCTACCTCCATTTTGATTTTCACAATAGGCAAAAGGGTTGATTCGTTGACGTGAAAATTTTCACTGTCAAAAAATTTAGCAACTCTAATGGGGATTTATCTAAGAACTCATTTCCTTTTTTTTTATTTCTTTATATAAGTTCATTTTGTCTATGACCATTGGTGGTCCCCCTCCTTTCATCCAACCTAAAATTGATATTATTGAGGATCAAGTAGATATTGATTCTAATATTATTTGTTTTGATTGGTATAATAAACCTTATAATTAAAACTATATTCTTGAGGTTATATTTGAGGAAGAAGATGAATCAATATTATAAATTTAATGGTATGCTAATTTTAACCATCAAATTCAATTTCATCTTCAGGAACAAAATCTTTGTATCTGGAGAGAAAGAGAACAAAGTTTAATTATTAATCTTCAACCTAGAACTCATTTTTTTTCTAAAGCCTTTCCTTTTGATGATTTTATTACTCCTATTAACCCTAATATATTTTTAAATTCAACTCAACATAGTCAAATAGTAGAGCCTATTAAATCTTCCAAGGGAAGAATGTGTAAAAGACAAAATTAGAGACCATATTCTTAATCTACAAAATAATAGGAATCAAGTTTAAATAATTGATAAAGAAGAATATTAGGATGAATATAATTATTATAAATATTTTAATCCTTAGATTCATGCAAATCTAATTAATATTGGTGTCATCCTTGTAAGTTTTCCTCACTTAAAGGACTTAATGTTTCAAAAAAAAAATCCTAGTGAGTTTTAGGAAGATAATTTAGATTATTTTAAGTTTTTTGGTGCTACTCTTAGCATTAGAAATGAAAAATATTCTCTTAGAGTATTTTCATAAACTTTAAATGGTAAATCTTACCAATATTTTATTAGTCTATCTACTAAGGTTATTAGTACCTAAAAAGATATAGAATTTTGGTTAGAGATTTGTCTTAGTAAGCCTAAAGAATATTTATATGGTCAATGAACTTGTAAATATTTTTATTTATCTTGGAGAGACAATTTATCATTCTATCACTAGATTTATTAAGATGTGTCAAAACATTCCTCAAAATGGTAGACCATCAATGAAATTATTTAGATTATATTTTTTTAGTGCATTACCTTTGAAATATAGAATGAATTTAAAAGATAGGAACATACTAGAATATGATTCCACTATTCATTTATATATATAATATGAAAAGAAGTAAAAATGCATTAGATTTGAAGATAAATCTTTTACTAATTTAGATTTTGATAATGCATAAATTTTAAATGTCATCCATAATCTTGGAAATGAGTTGGTCAACATCAAGTGGCAATTAAATTACAAGCCTTCTACATTAAGAAAAAAAATTACTCCTCAAAAAGGAAAAATTGATGAAACTATTTATTATTTTCATGTTTAAAATTTGGATCATGACCCAAATTCATAAATAGTTATACAAAAGTTTAAAATATTCATTCACAGAAAGGATACTATTGCCATTGACTTGGTAGATAATATAAATATGTATGGTTATGATGAGTATTTGGACAAAATCAATATATATAATGCTTATATTATTCAAAAAATGCAAAGGGATTATAATTATGCCCCAAAAAATAATCTAAATATAGAAAATAATCATATATCTTCTTCCAAACATTCAATGCAAGATAAATGTAAAGCTATGCATAATATTATTATTATAGATAATTTCAATTTTAAATTCTTAAACACCTAACTCTTTGTCTACTATATTTACTAATATGTAATACCCTCCTCATAAGCCCAAGAATTATACTCATATTTGTTATCCTGATAATGGTGCTTACAATATTATTGATGATTTTGCTATGATTAAAGTAGGTTTCTCTTTATTATAAAATGATGGTCTACTTGGATAACTTGATAAAATTAATGATTCTATTAAAAATTCAAATCCTAAGAATGTAGTAGGATTTCAATAAGAATATAGTAATAATATACCTAATTATATTTTTTCTCAATGCAATGATCCTTTGTTTGATTACATTTCCCCATTTAATGTTTCTATTAGAATTACTAATAAAGTCATCCATAATTGCATCCTTGATACAGAAACTTTTAATAATGTTATACCTAAATTTATTTTTGATAAAATAGACATATATTATGAAATTAATAACTATAAATTTACTAATTTTGATTCTCACTAAACTAATACTTGTAGCAAGTTTCGTGATATTGTTAGCAAAATAGTTCAAGAAGAGATAATTAGGTACATTTTAAATTTCCAAGTTTTATACATCCATATTAATTATGTTATGTTTTTAGGTAGAGATTGGTAAAAGGTAATTGATGTTTTGGTAGGTAAGGATAAAACATGGGTTCTTATTGGAAATGAAATTGGATTCATGCATAGGGAGGAATAGAGTAGTAATCCTACACATTCCATACCAACTACTACTGATTATGTTTAAAACTAGACATGAACTTATAATTTGATAATGTTATATGGCATTGATTAGTAGCAAGTAATGATTATTTATATAGAAACCATTTAGTCATTTTACTTTGATGGAGCTTATTCACAAGATGATAATGGTGCTAGAATTGTTTTAATTTCTCCTGTTGGTAAATTTTTTTGTTAATCTTGTATTCAAGTCTATAAAATTCCATAGAATTAAATATTAAGCATTTAGAGATCTTTGGAGATTCAAAATTAATTACTAAACAAGTTATAAAAATTTATAAAATAAATCAAACTCATCTTCATAAATATACTCAAAAAGTTTGGTTACTTATTAAAAATTTTGAAGCATTAAATATCACTCATATAATTAAATAATTTAATTCTCATTGTGGTAAGTTTTTTATTTTTACTTTTAATGCCACTTTATGTGATAATAAGTTAACTCTAGATTATTATTTTTCTGATATTTTTAGACTTAAAGTCCTTAATTTTAATAATAATTTGCTTATTTTTTCTCGTAATGAACATATTGATTCATTCCTAAAAGGTAATTATTTTGATTATGATGACTATGTGTTAAATTATGATGATTAATTGTAGTTGAACACTAATAAATTACATGGTAATTTAGTTAGTTTGAAATTTATATTCATGCCACATGATCAGCCTAAAATTTCAATCACCAAAGATTCATCTAAGAGAATCATAGGTGAGAATATTCTTATTAATCTTGGCATTAAAGAAGATTCTAAATTTATTTATTTAAGAATATGATGTACTACTAAGAAATAATTTTAGTTTGTTAAATTATTTAAAGAATATATAGACATTTTTTCTTGTTCATACATATGCCTAAAGGGTTATGATATTGAAATAATAAAACATGGCATACTTATTAAGCATGGTATAAAATCTACTTGTTAAGCATGAAATATACTGAGAGGAGGGGTGAATCAGTATATTATATATCTTTTACTTAATATGATTTCTTTTATTTAACCACTTAATTACACATTCAAGATATGGCATAAAACTGAAACAATAACATGCACCACACGAGAGAGAGAGAGAGAGAGAGAGAGAGAGAGAGAGAGAGAGAGAGAGAGAGAGAGAGAGAGAGAGAGAGAGAGAGAGAGAGAGAGAGACCATATTTTTACATGGAAACCCAAAGTGAAAAAAGCCATGGAGAACAATGTAAAGTATATGAATGAGCACCAACTCAAATTACAAAGTTCACAAGCACCAAATTGTAGGAGCACCAACCCCTTTATCGAGCACCAACCCATAAGAGCACCAACCTCTCTTGTGTATAAAACACAACTATCTCTCAATGTTGCTTACTCAACAAATGATAGAAATCTACAATATCTCCTACTTTTCTCTCCTCTTTTCTTATATAAAATAATTAAAAAACCATGCACTCTCTTTCATATAACAAATGGCTTCTCAAGTCTTTATTTATAGATTTTCAAATGACCTATGGCATTCACCCTTTGTGGCCCTTCAATTCTCATGACAAATGGCACCAAACTTGCATGACCTTTCTTATCCTTGCATTTGAAAAGTCACATGGTGACCCTTCATAATCCTTTCCTCTTTTGTCTTTATCTTGGTTCATATTCTTCAAAGTGTCCCTTCATGGAAAAATATGTCATACCCTCTTTTGTCTTCACATAGTTACTCTTAGAATTCTTCAAGATGACTCTTCATGAGAAAATGCATCCCATTCCTTTTCTATCTTTACCTCGTGACTCTTTGACTTCTCCATGGTCCCTCTTTTGACTTATATGCAACTAAAAATATATTCATTAATATTAAATAAATATTAACACGCATTAGCTAAGATATGAATATTAAAAACACCATTAAATGCAATGGGGCCTTTATCACCAATGCTAGACCTTTGACATCAATGACAATATTTCCAACAATCTCCCCCTTTGTCATTAATGGCAACCTCAAACTAAAACTACCACATCCTAAAACCTGTACTACACATGTCAACCTACACATACTACCATCTGAAAAACATATAATAAATCCCCCTTACTATAGTAACTTGTACCTATTCCTTGTACCTATTTCTACACTTGTACTTGTACATATTTATGTTCTTCTCCCCCTTTGACTTTAATGGCAAAGGGCCTATCCTAGAGCTAACACTTAGCTCCCCATCAACTGATGTTGAGCCTCAATGGTAGGAAGTAAAATAAATTACTCCCAACTTCTCCTGCAGATACTCAAATGTGTCTTTTAGTAGTTCCTTTATGAAAATATCTATAATATACTCTCTAGTACTGATGTATTCCATCTTAACCTATTGATCCATAACTTGCTCTCTCAAGAAGTGATATCTGATAGGAATATATTTTGTTCTTGAATGCATCACTAGATTCTTAGAAATATTAATATCACTTATGTTGTCACAAAAAATAGAAATAGGTTCATCATATTTTACCTTGATATATTCCAAATTTTGCTTCATCCAAAGCACTTGAGTACAACACAACACCAATGCAATATATTTTACTTCAGCTATAGAAAGTGATACTAAGTTCTATTTTTTGCTTAGCCATGATACCAAGCTATGACCAAGGAATAAATATCATCCACTTTTACTCTTTATATCATCCAAAGAACTTGCCCAATCTAAATTTGTATAAGTAACCAAAGTGAAATCTCTACCTATGGGATACCATAATCCATAATCCAATATCCCCTTGATATATCTGAATATTATCTTCACCAACTAAACATGACTATTTTTTGGAGATAATTGATATCTTGTAACCATACCTATTGCATACATGATGTATAGCCTTGATGTTGTCAAATATAAAAGACTACCAATCATAGATCTATACAAAGATTGATCTGTAATAGGTGAATATTCATCCTTGCTCACCTTATTTCATTTACTCATTGGTGTGACAACTAGTGCACAATCCTCAAAACCAAATTACTTCAACATTTCCTTAGCATATTTACTTTGAGATATGAAAATTCATTTATCTGACGAAATTTTTTGCAATCTTAAGAAAAATGACAATTCTCCAAGCATAAACATCTCAAATTCTTTTTGCATATTATCAAAAAAATATTTTGTCATATTTTTAATGTTTCCTCCAAAAATGATGTCATCAACATATACCACAACAATCAATTGATGCTCACCTTCTATTTTGATGTAGAGATTACTGTCAACAAATCCTCTCTTAAAACCTTGATCTTATAGGTACTTATCAAGTCTTACATACCAAGCTCTAGGAGCTTGTTTCAATCCATATAGTGCTTTCTTCAATCTACATACATGGCTTTTAATATTTGAGAGAATAAATCCCTCAGGCTGCTCAATGTAGACCTCTTCTTCTATATGCCCATTTAGGAAGGTAGATTTGACATCCATTTGAAACACTTTGAATTTTTTAAACACTGTATATGTAAGAAACATTTTAATAGCCTCTAGCCTTGCCACTAATGCAAAAGTTTCTTCAAAATCTATTCCCTCAATCTAAGCATATCCTTCACATACTAATCTTGCTTTATTCTTGGTCACTTCTCCATTTTCATTTAACTTATTTCTGTAAACTCATTTTATTCATATCACATTGTGATGTTTTGGTCTAGGAACTAATTCTGAAGTATCATTATTTTCTATCTTTTTTAATTCTTCATCCATTGCCTTAACCCAATGTTGATCATGTCTAGCTTTTTAAAAAGTTCTAGGCTAAATTTTGGATAACAAAGAGAAATTAAATTGTTTAGATCCACTTACCATCATTCTTCTAGTGTGAATTCCTTCATCTATGTCCCTGATGATGTCACTTTCATTATGATTTCTCTAGACATATTTGGATGGGGTTTTGGTGTCCTTTTTCTCCTTCTCATCTTCATCTGATTATTCAAAATATTCCTCTTCAATAATTTTAGGAATGTCTATGGATCACTGGTTCTTTGTGTTCCATCTTCTTCTATCCTAACACTTGCACTTTCAACTATATTTTTGGTTCTTTTGTTATAACATTTATAAGCTTTGATTTAACAATAATAACCAAGAAATATATCTTTGTTTTCTCTAGATTCAAACTTACCAAGTTTTTTATCGATTCTCCTTATAAAGCATCTACTACCAAAAACTTTGAAATAATCAACTATAGCTGGTTTGTCTTTCCATAGCTCATAAGGAGTCTTGTCACTATTAACTCTCAATAATGATCTATTTTAGATATTCAATGTTGTACCAACTACCTCTCCAATATTTATTTGGTATCTTGGATTCATTTAGCATTATCCTCACCATCCCCTAAACTATTTTATTTCTCTATTCAACTACTCCATTTTGTTATGGAGTTCTAGCTATTGAATAATGTCTCTTTATTCCATGGTCTTCACAAAACTCAATAAATTGATCTGACATGAATTATCCTCCTTAATATGATCTCAGGCACTTAATCTTCAAACCAGTTTCATTCTTAACTAATGATTTGAATCCTTGAAATGTCTAAAAGCTTCTAATTTTTTTTTGAAAAATATTACCCAAGTCATATGTGAAAAATCATCAATAATCAACATGAAATATTTCTCACCTTGAGTACTTTGAGTTCTCATAGGTCTACACAAATCAGTTTGAACAAGATATAACATCTGAGTGGTCGAGTATTCTTTTGTTTTGAACCACCTTTTGACATGTTTTCCATGCAAGCAAGGTTCACAAAGCATGTTGGATGGCTTTGTAATATTTAAAATATTTTTGACTGCTTGCTTCTTTCTAATGTTGAAAAGATTGTTAAAATTTATGTGTCCCATTCTCCTATGCTATAGCCAACTTTCTTCAATCTAACTCAAACAACATCTTTGACCTTTGATATCTAATAACATATTTAAATTATTTCCTATTCTCTGAGCATCTATAACCAACACATCTAAATATTTTCTCTTAATTTCAAAACCTTCTACATAAAACTTTAGTGTGTGCCTCTGATCACACATTTGACTTATACTCAAAATATTATGCTTAAGACCTTATACATATAAAATATTTTTAGTTTTAGTTCTACCATTATCCAAATTTAGTGTACCTTTTCTGATAATTCTGGCAGTAGTATTATCTCTAAATTTCACTATGCCACCATTGATCTTCTTCAAGGTTATGAACTTTCTCTTGTCTCCTACCATGTGCCTCAAACATCCACTATCAATGAACCATGGATTTTCTTAGTTTCTTGCATGAAAAGCTATTTGGACTAACATACACTTTTTATGTTATTTCTTTTAACTTGAACCTATTTGAACTTTCTTCTTGATGAATGGAGCCTTGAAACTCTGGTCCTTCTTGACTGACTCAAACATGTTTCTACAATACCAGGCTATGTGTCTAAATTTATTATACTTATAACATATTATGGTCTCTTCATTAAATATTGATAGAGGATCCAAAGAGTTATGGCTTCTGCTTGACTTTGCATGAGTTTCCTTCTCCTTATTTCTAAAATTGTTATCCCTTTCTTGACATTCTATTTTCTTATAACCATATCCATTACAATAAAAATAGTAACCATAAAAATGGGATTTGTTTGTGTATCTCTGACCTGATTGCCTTTTGTATCTTTGTTCCTTTCAGCCCTCTTTATTTGAGATGTCCTTTGTATTCTTAACTTCCATTTTTATTTCCTCTTTTGTAAGAGCTTCAACATAGCTCTTTCCTTTTTATATGTTAACCTTGTCTGTGAAAGTAGTGGCCTCCCCTTTCTCCTTTTCAAATATAATACATGTTTTATCTGACATTGATCTTTGAATTTATAATATCTTATTCAACATTTTAGTGTTATTCTCAAATTTTGAATCATTGGTTGCTCTATCATTTATTTATTTATTTATTTTCTCAAGATCTACTTCTAAAAAAGCAATTTCAATAACATACCTTTCACATTCTTTACTTACTTTTTGCAACTATGTCATTACAACTTTTTCATTCTTTTTAGCTTCTTCAAAGTGTGTTTGTATATCTTAAATTATTGCCTTTGACTCCTTTTCATTTTTCTCAATCTAGAGCTTTAATCTTTGATTCTTCTTCTCAAGAGATTTTAACTCTTCTAAGGCACAAATGAGTTGTCCTTCCACATTCACTTCAGCTTCATCTTATTCTTCTTCTTGATCATTTGTACTTTTGATTATGGAGGCATCTTCATGTATGTAAATGAATAGAATCTCTTTTTATTTTGAATCACTGACTTCACTATCTTCGACTGAGCTAGGATCTTTAGAATACAAACTCTTCTACTTGAATCCCTTCTTGAATTTTTCTTTGAAATTCTTCTTGTATGTAGACTTTCCTTCTTCATTGTCACCATTACCCTTATCTAGGAACTTAGCTACAAAATTTTTAATCTTTCCATAATTAAAAGATTTAAAAGGTAATTTTCCTTGATATTTACCTATGCCCTTTTTTAGCTTACAAATGAATAAGGCCCCATTATCATTTTCATCATTTCTAGAATTGTCACTTGATTCTTGAACCTTAGCCTTCTCTTTTTTTGATGTCATGAAAGTAACTTCTCTCTTTGAGGGTTTCTCTTGTTTAGTTTGCATCTTATATGACATAAGAATACCATGTAGCTCATCCATCTTTAGCTTGGCTAAATTCTTCATCTCTTCAATTGCTAAAACTTTTGCATATCTCAATGGTCGAGATCTCAAAACTTTTTATACCATGATTGATTCTTCTAACTTTTCTCCAAGACCTTATATCTGATTAACTATTTGATCAACCGGTAAATGGTAACTTGCTATATTTTCTTCCTCTTCCATCTTCAAACTTTCAAACTATCTTTTAAAATTTTGAATCTTAGATTACTAAACCTTTCTATCACCTTTGTAAATATTCTCAAGTTTTACCCAAGTTTCATGAACATATTTACATTTCATAACTTTAACAAATTTTTATTCACATAAACCACATAAAACAACATTTAAACCTTTATAATTATTTTTACTTGCCTTCTTTTCCACCAGAGTAGTAAAAAGTGTCTGTGGATCTTCATATTCCTCCATCACTGCTTGCCAAATGTTGAATGCAAGAGCCATCATATATATACTCATCTTTATGCTCCAAAAATAATAATTTGTCCCATCAAAAAAAAGTGCCTTATTTATATAAAAATATTCATGTGATCCAGTCATCATGCTTTCCTTGATCTTCCTTCAAGCTGTAAAACTTTTTAAAAAGGAACCTAGTCTCATACCAATTGTTAAGCATGAAATATACTGAGAAGGGGGTGAATCAGTATATTATATATATTTTACCTAATATTATTTCTTTTATTTAACCACTTAATTACACATTCAATATATGTAATAAAATTGAAACAATAACATGCACCACCCAAGAGAGAGAGAGAGAGACGCTAGATTTTTATGTGGAAACCTAAAGTGGGAAAAACCATGGAGAACAATGTCAAGTATATGAATGAGAACTAACTCAAATTATAAGTCTCTCAAGCACCAACTTGCAGGAGCACCAACCCCTTTGTTGATCATCAACACAACAAATATTTGTGAGCACCAACCCACAAGAGCACCAACCCCTCTTGTGTATAAAACACAACTATCTCTCAATGTTTTTTACTTAACAAATGATAGAACTCTACAATATCTCCTACTTTTCTCTCCTCTTTTCTTATATAAAACAATTAAAAATCCATGCACTCTCTTACATATAAAAAATATCTTCTCAATCCTTTATTTATAGCTTTACAAATGACCTTTGGCATTCACCCTTTGTGACCCTTCAATCGTCATGGAAAATGGTGCCAAACTTGCATGCCCCTTTATATCCTTGCATTTGAAAATTCACATGGTGACCCTTCATAAGCAAATGCATCCTTTCCTCTTTTGTCTTTATCTTAGTGACTTTTCATATTCCTCAAAGTGTCCCTTCATGTAAAATTATTCTATACCCTCTTTTGTATTCACATAGTGACTCTTGGAATTCCTCAAGATGACTCTTCATGAGAAAATGAATCCCATTCCTCTTTTGTCTTTACCCTGTGATTCTTTGACTTCTCCATGGACCCTCTTTTGACTTATATGAAACCAAAAATATATTCGTTAATATTAAATAAATATTAACACACATTAGCCAAGATATAATTATTAAAAACACCATTAAATGCAATGGGGCCTTTATCACCAATGCTAGACCTTTGATATCAATGATAATGTTTCCAACAATGTTACGAAAAAAGTTAGAAAGATAAGCCTTTTGTTGGAAGACACCATCAATAATGAGCTTGATAAGATGTTAAACAGTTATGTCATTTTTATTGTACGATACTAACATTTGATTGCTATCTTAGTACCTATTTGAAATAAGAACAATGATATCCGTGTGTAGACTTTAGAGACCTAAATAAATCAAATGTTAAAGCTAAATTTCCTTTACCTAAAATATATTCAAAATTTGAATCAATTTTCAAGATTTGAAATAATGTTTCTTATTGATATATTCTCTAGTTATAATCTTTTTTTAAATACAGAAGATAAATACAAAATTATGTTTACCATGCGAAGAAGAATGTTTGATTTTAATAAAATGCATTTTGGTTTAATTAATGCAGGTGCCACTTTTTATAGTGTTTGATTTTAATAAAATGCATTTTGGTTTATTTAATGTAGGTGCCACTTTTTATAGGGTTATGCATGTAGACTTTGATGATTTGATTGAAATTATTATTCAAGTTTACTTTGACAATCTTACTATGTATTAGAAAATGAGAAAGAAACATATTGATCATCTACATGATATTTTCACTAGATATAGATAATATGGAATCTCTCTAAATCTCAAGAAGTCAATTTTTGGAGTCACCAAAAGAATATTATTAGGCCATAAAATCTCCAAAAATGGCATATCAATATATTCTAAATGCATAAAGGCTATAAAATATTTACTACCTTCTAAGGATTTATCTAGTCTTAGATTTTTATTTTTATTTTTGTAAAATTAATCTCTCACAAAATTTACTAAAAAAAATTAGAATTACCTATGGAATACAAGCTTAAATTCAATATTTAATAGTCTAAAATATGCCATTGTAAGTGCTCCTATACTTAACAAATTTTATTCAAACAAACCATTTATTCTTTATTTCAAAGTTACCAAAAAACTATAAGTGATGTTATTACTCAACATGATGTAAATATTGAAAAAAAACCTATTAGCTACAAGTCAAGTTTTGAAAGATGTTGAGACTAGGCATCCTTTGATTGAAAAATTATTTTTTCATTAATCTTATCTCTAACTAATTTTAAATATATTTTAATGGAAAATAAATTTAGTATTCATTCAAATATACATGTTTTTTCTTATCTTTTAAAACAACTAAATATTCAAATAAGGTTATAAAAATAGATTTTTAAAATTTAAGAACTTGATTTTGAATTTGAAACTTTGAAATTTATTAAAGGAAGTAATATAACTAAATATTTAGCATAAAATATGACACCTAGCATTAATCTTTTAGTTATTTCAATTGATGATACTCTTCATGTTAAATCTCATCTCAAAGCAATTAAGATTGTTGTTATTTTCAAAATAGTTTAATATTTGCCTTGAAATTTATGATTGGTACCATCATTTAATTTATTACTTTCAAAATAAAACTTGTCTAGATAATTTTGATAAAAGATAAAGAAGAGCATTTAGATGACAAAATTTAAATTTTCTTATGTTAAAATCTTTTTATTTTATAAGAATAGAGATGGTGTTTCATTACATTGTTTTACTTATGATTAAATCCAAAAAATTCTTAGGAGATGTCATGAAGGTATATTCATTAGATATTAAGCAACAAAAACTACTACATATAAAAAAAATTACGCGCATTATTAGTGGTCTAAAATATTTCAAGATTCATAAAAGTTATTTTGATCATGTATGCCATGTCACCTTTTTACCAGTAAGGATAGATGACCCATAATTCCTTTAAACCCATTCATTCTTAAAAGACATTTCACTAAGTGGGGTATTGATTTTATTTCATACATTCACTATTATTCAATTGACCACATGTATATTTTAATAGTTATAAATTATTTTATTAAATGGCCAGAAGCTATAGCATTGAAAGGTTTTGTTACAACTGTTCAGTTATTTCAAATTTTTGAATGAATATTTTAAAATATTTGGTGTTTCTTATGAAATAATATCTATTAATGGTCCTCAATTTAATTCTAATACTTATTTAGATTTCTTATGATGTTATTTGATTAATTCTAGTCATTATTCAAAGTATTATCCTTAAAGGAATGGGCAAACTGAGTCCACCAATAAAAATTGATCTCAATTATGAAAATATTTGTTTGTGATAATAAACGTGATTGAAATGTTAAAATATTTGAATAGTTATAGGCTATCCATTCAATGGTGAAAGATACAATAGGTTATTCTCCATTTATGTTGCCTTATAATTTTAAAGCTAATTTATCTATATAACTTTAGATTTCTTCACCTAAAATTTCTCTTTAATATTCAATTGAATATATTAATATTATTGAACAAATGTTGAATGATATCTTAGCTCTTGATGAAATTAAAGCTACTACTCTGAAAAAAATAGAAAAGGCTAAAGAGAAACTTAAGAAATTATTTCATAAGAAAGTTTTGAAAAAGAGTTTTAAAGTTGATGATTTAGTGTTATACTAGGGAAAAGCTCATGAAAATTCAAATAAGTATCATAAATTTGATTTGTTTTGGATTAGCCCATATAAAATAGTTGTTATTTTTGGTAAGAATATTTTTCATTTACAAGATCTTGATGGCAATTGGTTGCATGATTCAGTCAATGGGCATCATTTGAAGCTATTATTTAATTAATTTTTCTTCTATTATCTCTTTATTTTTTTATATTTGTTTGTTTTTAGTTTTATTTTAAATTTTCTTAAGATCTATGAAGTTCATTATAATCAGAGGAAGAGATAGAATGCTTGTCATATCATATAAGTATTTTTTTATCAGAGATTTAAATACTTGATCGAATTTGGATTAATATTTTATAAATAAGAAAGTATTGAATATTCATGTGTTTTGAACTTTCTCTTGATTTTATAATTAGTATTCTAAGATAATGCATTGATTTTTCATCCAACCTAAATCTCCCTATTTTAACTTTTTCTTCTTCATCACTCTAGCCAAACAATTCATCCCTTCATTCTAAAACTTTTAAAATTATTACACTATAAAGGAAGTAAGGAGATGTATGAAGTGATAGATGTTTTTAGACTTTTAGAGTTCCTTCCTTGCATTTTACATTGATAAATAAATATAGATAGGATTTATTCTATTTTAATTATACATTTATTATGTTGAGTTAAGTTAGCACTATACCTTTTAGATAATTTTGTAAACCCTTTATTAAATAGACACTACCACCATTTATACATATGTTGATGTAGTAATAGTTGGTGGGAGTCTAAGACATAATGGAACCAAAGAAGGTCCAAAATTTTATTCTAAAAATTTACCATGAGGTACTGGTTCTGACCCAGGCTCTCTTTTACCTGATGTGGTGCTTGATTTATTTGAGTTTGATAAAGCCTCTAAATATTTAGAAAATTTTACTCGAGTTGATTACTTTGTGGGTCGAGTCCCTCTTAAGATCCTCTTAAATTAGTGGCTCCATAACCATTAAAAGAGGCCATGGTATGCAATTGAAAGGAGTCTATACGCACCAAAATTTTATATAGTGTAACATTCCCAACATAATAGGTTTGATGATGATGCAATGGCCTCCTAATGATGCTCGAATATAAAATCTATAACACCTCATATTTTATTTACCTCTCTCTCTTTTTCCTCCCATAACCCTCTATCGTTGGCCTTTGTAGATTCTTTCATATTGTTTTCAACCACTTCTCATTGGTTATAGAACCACTAGTTTAGGTAACATAACTACCCTATTATGTTACATAATCACTGCCTTCATGATGGGTTCATCATGGTAGTTTTATAGACCACTATGGAGATTACATCCTAATAGGGTGTATCTACTTTAAAATATGGGTGTTAATATCATTTATAGCATTGGTTTCATCATAATAGGTGACAATTACATAAATACCCCATGTAAATAGGGGAAGTTCTATCACTATTGTTTCATCTTATAAATTTAGCTCCTATGAATTATTATTTGATGTGTTTTACATTTTTTTGTCATGTTTCTTGATTATTTCATCTTGATTCTATCTCTAATAAGACCCATCTTACTTCCTCTTCTATTATCAATTATTTTGAGTCCCTCCCAAGTTCAACTCAATTAAATTCTTTAATGCAAGCTCCATTTCTTTCTACAATTAAAATAATTTTGGTTTGATTTCGAATCCAAACAAATTTCATTATAAGCTTAATAATTTAAAATATTTTACATCCACAACCTGATAATTTCATTGGAGATTTTGTTTTTTTGTTTTTTGTGTTTGACTACATAATTTTGGATAGGGAGAGTCATTATTCTTACAACCTGATCTTTGCAAATAGTGTCTTCAACTAACCATAGTTAGTTTTTCCTTTTTTGTATTTGTGTCTCTTCTCTCATTCTCCCATTTTTGGTAGTAATTTATTCATCCTCTTTGTTGGATATTTATTTAAAACCTTATTGGAGAAAAAACAACATACTGAGGAGAACAATGTTATAATTTTTTCACTTTCAGTTGGTCTACATTAGGATCAAGTTGGGGGTTCTAGCTTATATATTTTTTTAATTTTATTATATTAGATTAGTTTCCATTTTTCATTATCTTAGATCTCTATTTTTTTAAATTGATTAGGAGAAAAAACTCTCTTCCTTTTCCTATATTTACTAAAAAAAGGGTAGTAGATAGATTATTTATTTGCTTGCATTCTTATCAGTAAATTGACTTTCATTAGCATACAATATTGAAATAAAATGTTAGGAATGTTTTATGAACCATTTAATAAACTTTAAACCATCAGAATAGTTAGTTTTCATATTCAAAATGAATTTCATTGTTCACAAAATAATTAACTAGCAAGTAATAAAACTTTAGAAAAACAAGAGGATTTATTGTTAATATCAATAGGAAAAATCATACACTTATTATTTATTTTTCAAATAAATCATTCAAAACTTGCATGTAATAATTGGGAAAGTTAGAAAACTAGCTTAGCCTATTGGTTTACAAGAAAATTTTATAAACATTAGATTATTGCCATTTTAGAATAGATTACTTATTGCAATTTTTGTATATCTATAAATTATAATTTATATTAACCTCATTCCCACAATTAAAAAAAAAATAATATAAAACACTTGCACTTAGATTGCATTTAGACAAAGCTAAAAAAATTAAACATCTTGCATAATAGAATAAATCTCTCTCTTTTTGCATGTATTATTAAATCATTTCAAAAGGATTAAAAAAATTTTGATTTCATTTTATTTTATTTTTATCATTTTTTTACTTTTAACATTTAAATTTCAGCAAACAAGAATTTTACTTCCAAGTCAAAAACAATAAAAATAACCAAAATATTGCCAAAATCCTTGTCTAGCCATACAAGCCAAAGAAAAAAATAAAAACAAACCTTGCTTCCAATAACAAAATAAGTAATTACACAATTCATCTAGACAAGCTTATACACTTACACATTTTCCTAATCCCTCTTGGATGACATTTCCTAAAACACTCAGTCTTGTTAGAGAAGGTCTTTTCCATAGGGTTAGAACACCTAATCCCACAATTGACATACAATTTGATATTAATATTGAGCTTTGGAGAGAGGTATTCCATTACAGTCGAATCCATCATCTCATTGTTGACTCTCTTAATGCTTTATAATAATATGAATAAATTCCTAATCCACTTATCATTTCCCTTTCCCAAAAAAGGGTTGTCATCACAACATCATTTAGGCCTAGTTTCCCAGTCTCACCTCCTTGTTATCCTCAAGTATAGACTCATATTATATCATTCACATTTGTGGATGACATTGACTATGCATATCCAACCTGACAAATTATATATCTTCATGTGAGTCAATCAAGCCAATCTCCCCCATTTCCCTAGTCCTAGCATCGATTAGGATCTTTGCATTCTTGTGATCTTAGATATTAAAGGACCATAGAGATTTGTTTCCAAATAATTTGACACTCTTAATGACCATCATGATGTTGTTGAGGTATTTTGATTTTATTACAATAACCCATTACCTCCATCTATTTCAAATCCCATTGCACCAAATAACCAACATATTGATGTGGGTTTTATGCACACCATAGATAGTTAAATGAGGAAACCTATAATTTTTTGTGATGTTTACGGAATGAGGTTCCACTCTAGATAATGAGTTACAATTATGAGACTAAAATAACTAGGTGATGAAATAGCAGTTTGAGCATGTGAATTGTTTAGCCAAGTTTTGTGGAGAGATGCATGGAATCTAATATAAAGTAATCACTAAGTGAGTTGGATAGGTAGAGGATTATTCTATGGTGGGTATATTTAGAAGAAATTCAAAAAATGGGAAGAAGGGTAAGGCAAAAAATAAGGTTTTGTGTTCTTGAAATGTTGCTTCCTAGATTGTTTCTTTGGTAGAAAAGTATCTCTAAGACCAATGTTTGTCACTTACAACTATTGCATACTCATGGAAAATCACAGTTAGCAGTCTAGAATAACAAGTATAGGATGATTAATGATCTCAACTAAAGTTTTCTCTCCTTAAGGATGTTTTTGCACACCCTTATGTAAGAGATTACACCTCAAACCAAAAGAATATCTAAGGTTGTTATGGCTCACACCTTAATGGATATACTAGAAGAAATACCTATACACACCTCATATTAGCAATTCAACCAATACTAATTGCTTAAACTAATTAAATCTACCAATCCTCAATTTTTTTTCCACATTTAAGATCAATATTCACTAATTGAAGCAATAAAATTCTTTCATAACATTAGCACACTTTATAATTATTGAATTGATACAGACAAAGAAACGTAAACTTCATTAACACAGAAAGGAAATAAGAAAGACAAAACATAGTTGCATGATAATCAATATCTTGATCTCTTCATATACATTGATCCAAAAATTAGACCCTTTGAAAAGAGCATTCTACATGTATATAATAACTTTGGGAATGGGTCACCTCATCCTCCAATTATAAAAAAAACTTTGATTAAATCATAATAACTAGACCATAAGTTTTAATGCATGTTATAACTTATAGATTATGTCAAACATGTAATGTGTGCATGATGGCAAAAAAAAAATTGTTTAATTAAAACATAGACCTAAAAATACTTAACTATCCATTTGTAAATGTTACATGAAAACTTGTGCAAAAATAGCCTTTAACTAAGGCTAACTTAGTTCCTACTTAAGACTTTAAAAGTTGTGGTTGAAACTATAGTTGTAACTAAAACTATGCTAGAAAATAGAATTGAAATTGTTGTAGTAGATATGGTTACTAGACTTGTGATCACATATGTAATTATATTTTGGAGTAGAGTTACAATTAGAGATAAAATAAGAGGTGATGTTGTATCACTTGCTGAGATAAGAAGAATTGAAGTTGATGATGGTATTGTAGTTGGCACTGTAGGTAGGGTCTAAGTAGCAAAATGACATGTGGTACTGAGGTTTATTTCTTCTTGGATTATCAATCTTGATAATATTTATATACTTTGGCATGTTGTGCTCGAATTATGATCATATTAATGAGATGAGTCTTCATTACCCTTTATATCTATTCTATCAGCCTTGAATGCTTTATCTTGGTGGCTTAGAATCCAACCCAAAAGACCTCCAATTTTATTTCCTTCTTCCTCATTATACATAGATTATCTTAAGTTTAATCTAGAATCAGTCTTTGTAGAATTTTATTTAAATTTTTTGAAGCTTGTTGAATCATTTGATCAAAAATAGCTCGGGCTACCAGCTTTTTAGTGTTATCTCAAGCTCTTGTTAACTCTAACTCATCCAAAATTTGTGATGCTTTCTTTTTTTTTCTATAAGATTATTCACTAAATCTTCGGTATTGCTCACCCAATCCTAGGCCTCTTGAGTTTTGATTATATCTAAATTCAATTCATTAGCTACCTCCAAATGGGTCATCAAATTTAAGTGGTTGAATGCCTTATTAAGAGTTTACAACACCAAGAAATTGAATTTATTTTCATCTTCTCTTAGAAGTTTAAAAATAAAATTATTGAAGTTACATGTGGATCCAATTGGACTCTCAAAGAATGAATAGTATCCAAAATTTCATATAACATTAGTGTTTCACTCTGTACATCCTAATCTATGTTGGAGGGAACTCATATTAAGTATTGTTGTTCTTTAAAAGTTTCCAGCTCTTCTTCTAGTTATTTTCTAGCCAGTTTAATTCCTTCATGGATGGCCAATACCACTTTAGTGTTGGTCTCCATGTAGGACTTGAGGTCCTCAATTTGATGGGATTGACCCTTATTCCTATCCTACCTTTTTGAAAGAGAGTAAATCTCCTCTTTCCTCCAAAAATATCCTTTTGCCACTGCTATCTTCAATCTTCCTCTTCTTGACCCTTTGCATTGAGGTTGTGGCTTTGTGAAAGAATGAGATCATAGTGGGCAAATTGGTGATCTTAAAATTGGTCTTCTTAGAATCTAATTCTCCTAACTCCTTGGCCCAATTAGAAGAGTCAGCTTTGATGAAACTAATGGTTAGGCTTCTATCTATGCATCCTTCTTAGGCTTAGGTTCATGATCTATGTATGACATAGGAATTTAGGGTTAAATTATCCTGGACTAGTATACATTATATAATTATGGCATGAGATTTACAACATATGTATGTTTCTTCTTGGGGGGAATTTTTGTTTCCACTACGACTATGGTTTGAACCAGTCCTAAAGAAGGTAATGGTGAACCTAGTTGAGTAGAGGAGGAAGCCACTTGGGTGATGGGTTGGTTGGTGGCCATGGAAATAGAGGTGGAGACCAAAATATTGGGATTAGAGGTGGTTGGTATTCAAGGACTTATGGTTGAAGGTATGGAGATTGAAGGAGTGGAGATTGTAGGGGCAATGGCTGGAGAAGCAAAAGTGGCAATTGGACTAGTGGTTAGAGAAATGAAAATAAACCTAGTAGAGAGTGATTTCATAAGATTGAAAGTAGAAACAAATAAAAAATGCATAGTAGAATCAATTGGTAAGGACATAAGAGGATAAAGGCCTAGGGGAGCATTAAAGAAAACACCCTTACCAAGTTGATCACCACTAAGGAGTGCCTTTACTTTTAATGCTTGTTTTAGCTCCTCCTCATCAACCTCTTGACTCAGTTCACTTTCAACTAAATATTATGCCACTCCACTATTTATCTTTATGGATGGGGTTTGAGGTCTCTCTACCCTAGGCTTTCTTTGATAACATAGTGTTGACTTCTCAGCTTGCGGAGTAGTCACTTATTGGGTAAGAGGGGGAAGATTCATACTAGATGTTATGGATACTAAATCCATCATAGTAAGTTCCATCTCTTCCTCATGAGAGGATTTTAGGAAAATGATCTCCAAATCATCCCTAATTGTGTTTTCCTTTTTCTATATTAGCTCTTCTGCTAGTCCTAGTTTGACTCTCCTTAGTTTAATAGTAGATGCTTAAACTAGAGAAGTTTGTTCTTCTTATTATTATGAATTAACTTGTGTTTCTTATATATCTTTTTCTTCCTCATGTTATCCAATAGTTGATGTTTCACCTATAATTGGATCTTTCTCTTTTTGAGCTATCATCATAAGAGGTGGTTGTTGAGGGTCTTGTTTTAGGTTTGTTGGCTATTGGTAAGGTGTAGCACTCTATAAGTTAAAGGATATCTATCTCTCTAGTGGTGAGACCCTAAATTTGGCTTAACTGAGTGTAAGGGAAGGCTATGCTTGTATCACCCTCTATAAATTTTCACTTAAGCCTATAGTCTCATCCATTTTTTTAATTCTTCATTATCTTTGGCATTAACGAATAAGAAGTCACGGTTGAATGACTCATGTTTTTATGGGATGTCAAGGTTGTTAATATTTTTGTGTACTCTCCCATAGGGGTCCCATTCCCTATGGGGAAGATTATCCAATGTATAATCCCTCCTTGAATTCCCAACTTCTCCAAAATGTCTCCTAAATATATACTACATCATCCCAATAATGATATGGGTGTCGTGGAAAGTACCTTTCTTAATCATTATCAAATATTCATCTATACAATTCCATATTTATAATGTAATATCTTACTCAACAAATTTGTTAAGGACAAACTTGGGGAGCCAAAGAGGGTCCACCCTATGCCTAACAACCATGATGACTATAGAATTAGGGTAGAGCCAATAGTCACCCAAATTCATGAGTGCATTGGTAATGCTCTTTAAATCCTAGCTAGAGGTTAGCCATGAATGACCATCTAGACTTGATGATAGAGGTCTTCTATTATTCTTTCAATGTTCCTTACATATGCATATATATATGGATAAATGAATAGAATTCAGATATTATGTTCTTGATATAATCAAGGTTAGGATTCCATAAAACCCTATTATGTTAGTAAATAGTCCCCATGACTACATCTAGGAGGTATGACATCATATATAAATTTTCCCCTTTGGGACTCTTGTCCTTGTGTATAATATATTCATGCAAGTGGGCACTAATGACCTCCTCTAATACATAGGTTCACTCTAAATTAATGGAAAGGTCCTATATGGGTATCTATTCTAGATGTAGGAAATGAATACTCAGGTGCCAAAGAGTCAGTTCAATAATTCCATGCCTATATAAATTATCATCCTAAATTAAGTGATAGGGATAGTATTCTTGGTATGTTCCTTGATAATGAAATTTTCTTTTAAGATAAGCCACTTCCCTACTACTTGCTCCACATTATTATTTTTCTTTTAAGTGACTACACTATATAAATTGAAGGTAGCATCTAGAATGGGTAAAATTAAAAACCTAATGAATGCATCTCTAGAGATTTATGAAATTATTATGTTATTATTGACATAATTTAGATATCCACCATTTGAAATTTTACCTTCAAACAATAAGTCTCGTAGCAAGTTGATACATGACATGACTTTTGGTTTGGTAGTTGTGTAGTGAAGTACAAGACATTTGAATGGTAGTCAGTCAGCTACAATTTTTTTCTCCTCTATTGAGATGTCCTCTTCTAATGTGAATGCATCAACATTTTCATCTCCCATAGAGCTAATTAATTATCATGGAGACCATCGAACATATTTACATCAAAGACTGTATCTAGGTATTCTTTGGAGTCTTTAATTGAGAACCTAGATGGTGGTGTAGCTCCTTATATGCCCTAGATAAATAAACCATCATTTTTGGTCAATGTTGGTGTGATGAAATATATTTAAAATTTTGATCTAAAAAATCTATTGCATAAATTGTAAGTCATTTTAAATACAGCTAGGGATTTTGAAATTGAATTTGGCTATGTGCGTTCAAGCTCTTAAAAATAAAATGAGGTGAACTCAGTTGGGGGATCGATGTTATAGCTTTCTATATTCAATCCAATTCATGCATCATTAATTTCCAATGTTTAAAATTTCATCACCTTTATTTAATTCAAACTTAACCACCTAGGTCTATTTAGCATGCCATATAGGATGCTTACTCATTTAAGGTGGCACAATGTTACTTCTTCCTTTGACACTTGACACTATATGATTTAGTCAAGGTAGTCAACCTTTACCTAAAGGCCTAATGATATAATTTGGTGAGACCAATATTCTTAGTGAAATACCCTAAGAGTATAATTCTCTTTAGATATATTCATTCAGGAAGATTTGTCTGAAAATTCATTGAAGGGAAAGTTCTTGAACGAAAGGCTCTAAATGAAATTCAATGAAGGAAAAGTTCCTCAAGACTAAGTGTTCTTCAAAGAGATTTTTATTTTGGATAAATTTATCATAAAAAAATTCCTTGAAGGGAAACCTTCCAAATGAAAGTTTTTGAAGATAAAGTTCTTGCATAAGAAGTGTCAAACAAAATGATCTAAAGAAAAGTCACTAAATGAAAAGCTGTTGATCGGAACAAATTTTTAAATAAATTTCCTAACCAAAAAGTTTTTGACTAAATTTTTTTTGAAGACCAAAATATTGAAGACCCAGAGTATCTAAAATTTTGAATAAAAATTTATTGAATAAGTAACTCTAAATAAAATAAATCGAATAAGCAAACCTGAATACCTATCATACATAGCAATTCTTCCCAAATTTCATTAATAGATTAGTTTCAATAAATCTTTTCAAATGGAAAATAGGTGCATCAAAAATGATTCAATGTCCAAAACATCAAGTTTCTACAAATAATAATAACTATCCTAAATGCATACACACACCCAAATAATAAATAAGTCCTCTAAAAATAAAGGGGGTTCCCATTTTTTGAATAAAATCTACGGTGGGATGTTTTGAATACAACAATTGGCGACTCACAGGGGTGAATACTCTCAAGTTTTCAAGAACCCATAATCTCTAGTATTTAAATCCCAATATCAACCATGAACCATACTAAATGAAATGATTAAATCAAAAAAAGAAAAGAAACTCTTAATAATTCCATACAACATACTAAATTCACTTAAACCTTGGACCTGTGTGTGGTAAAGTGATAGTCTTTTTTCCTTGTCAAAGGTTTTGAGACAAAGACATGGGGTGAGTTGTAAGTTTCATTCTAATTGGGAATTAGGTGCATAGACATTAGGGAGCTCTAAATTTCCTCTACTGCCAGCCAAGTTTTTATAGCCTTGATAGAGATACCTTTGATCACATTTTCTCTCTTCCTTCATCTTTTTCATGTGCATGATACATTGATCTTATTTCATGATGTAGGATTTGAATTCTTTTTTATTTAATTTTGAACCCTTTTATTTTTCTTTTCTCTTTTTTACTTTCTAAACAAAATAAGGAAGAAGGTGACCACCATGAACTAGTCTTAGTAAAATTTAGTTAATCAAAATGTCGCTATCAATGCTTACCCATGTCAATGGTTATTACCTCAAACAAGTATTAGCATTTTATGTGCATTTGAACCAATGAGATAAGGAGAGATTTCTAAATTTTCACAAAACTATGGGAATAGCTTTTACATAGCTGATGGAATCATTAGCTTTGTGACATAGTCATGGATAACTCTCTTATTGCTTACATGGATTAAGAATTTTGAACTACAAGATACAACACCCACCGATTCTAGTTGCATTCAAAACACATAAACTGTTATTTGATAATACTAGGATTAATAAACCAGATTTATAAGAAATCAAAAGAAAACTATTCTAGAAATTAGGAAAACTACCTAAAACAAACTACTATACTAAGCAAAGCAAATTAATGAAAATAAAAGTGCCTAATATAGAAATCAATAATTAATCTAATGGAAGCAAATGACTCAAATTAAGAAACTAACTAATAAAGTAAATCTAACCTAATCCTACCAATACCATAACATCCTTTGTTACTCAAATACCTTTTTAGATGGAGTAGTAATGATATAATTCTTTAAAAACTATCTATTGAAAAGATACGTCAATTCATCACCTTAGAGGTCTTTCAAATGGAATGCATTGCTACCCAAGATATTGGATATCTAATAAGGTCATATCTATAGCAAGGTGAACTTGTCATACATTTATTTATTCTCATGATATTTTTTCCATAACAACAATAGGTCAAAAATCCTAAATACTTTAGATATTTCTCTCTTATTGATCGTTTCACTATATCTTGATGTCTACTAAAGTTTTGAAATGCTTCATTCTTGTAATCTTCCATTTCAATAATATCAAGCAATATGGATTTTTTTTTATTATTGGGATCCATGCATTCTTACATAAATTGATATGTTATCAACTTCAATATGATTTAGAATATTGGTTATGTTAGAGGTACAATCATTAAGGGTGGGGAAAGTGGGGAGAATTAGTGTTAAAAGATAATCCAAATCAATTCTTAGCTCTTAATTACTTATCATACATCAATTTTATCAAGTAATATAAACATGAAACCACATATATACAAATCATACATAAGAGCACACATCATATGAACACATCATATATTTTGGAAACCCTCTTTGGGGATAAAACCCACCGAACCCTAAAAGATGGACTATAGTCCTATAAATACAAGATTCAACATTTAGACCAACACCAACTGATCAAGGAACACCCATCCCTTAATTTAGTGAAACACTAATCCCATAACGAGGAACCAACCCCATAAGTAACCAAGCACCAATCTAGATACATTGATCTAATCTCCACCTCTGATATAATGTCTTATACACCTGATGGTGGACTTCTCTTACTTGCTCTCTTTCCCCTTTACACTCTCACAAACTTGCACACACAAGCAATGCATCCAAAACACCCTTTTGGATCACTCTTCACTTTTTAACACATACACAATCAAAAAACATGAACAAAATATATCAAAAAATCATCAACATGACTTATAGGTCATGTAAACAATCCTTAACCTGATCTTCTCTTTAATCCATCCACTAAGCAAACTCACAAAATCAACCTCTAGGGCTTACTCATTCAATTTGCCTCTTCTAGGATCATTAGGTCCAATGACATAGGTGTTCACCTTCATCACCTTGATCAGATAAGCATGATTGATCCTCTTCACTCTCTATTGGTCCTTAATGAATTGTACCTTCTCTTTCAAAGGTTCTCTCCTTCGCTTGGTTGCACACATTTTTACGAGCACAATTAGTCCAATTAGACCTTGTACTTATACCATTCTCTTCCTTTAACACATATTGGTCAGCCAAGATGCTTTACATATTTGAACCATAATTAAAATAGGTTAATACACATGTTATATATGATAAACACACTCTTCATACATCATCTAATACCTCATTAGCCCTAAACCATCATTAGGTCTTGGTGAGACCTAAAACAATTAGGCTGACACGTTACATGTGAGACTACTTAGACCATCTTCATCCTTTACCAATGTTTCAAAAACATCAAACCTATATTCAATATACCCTTTATCACTCCTTCATGGGTGTATACCACCTATAACATCAACACAACACTCAAACTTACCAATTAGGTCTCCTTGCTCTTTAAGCTTTCATACACAAAAAACATAGTGTCAAACTTATGAAACAACTACTAAAATATTTGACATAGCCATATGATTAGATCACATGGGTGAAACCTTTAGGACTTATAATACATATCCACTTCTTTATACAATTCAATATAGGCTCTAATAATTTAATTCAACTCTCTCAAAATGATCACTTAGACTGGTCATATACAATCAACATATAGTCAATCTATTTTAACACTCCACAACTAAATATAGGAAACATAAGATCTATAATACCTTATTATGAACCTTTGATACTTCCTTGACATATTAATATTCATTTGTTTCCTAAAATATGTTCATAACAGCTTCATCTCACCTCTATAAGATGGTCATTCAAACTTCCAGTGTATTCAATAAACATAGTCAAATTCTAAGCCTTTGTTCATACTAAATATAGATTGGTCAAACCTAAAAAATACACATAGATAGTATTCATGGAGTATAAAACACTATTCAATAATTATTTCATCTTGAAACATCAAAATACTATCAAGAACAACTCAATTATCCTTCTTGGGTCACTTGCAAAACATGGTCAAACACATAGTCAACTTTGGATCTTAATATCTTTGATTGTATAGACATTTAAAACTTATAACCAATGTCTCTAGATGAAACTTGGATTCCTTTAAAAAAATTATTTTTATTGCATCAAGAAATTCATCCTGTATCAAAAGATATATCTCAAAAATTATAAATAGGTTTTCCCTCGGTTATTTGAATATTTGAATTCCAAAGGTCACTGTGCAAACATTATACATTGGACACTTTAACCTCATCTCGTGCTTCTTGAAAATTTTGAAAAAATATGCATCATCAATCTCCTTAGAGGTATCCAAGTTTTTATCTTAAAACACTCACCGTTGATCTTAGGTCCAAGTTCTTATTATTGTGCCATGTGGTAGCTTCATGTGCCTTATATGCACCCTATACCATTTAGTTAATCCACTTGCACCACTTGGTAGCTCTACATGCAATGTTGACTTATTAACTTAATGCATGCCATTGGATCATAACTACATGATCACATGCTCACCATTTATCTCTTTTTTATAGTTTTCTTGCTCCATGTAGATCTTCATCATATAATTAAATGCTCATTTTTAGATTTGTCTAGACTATTTGACCCTAAACTTTAACGTAGTTAAACTTGATGGTCTCTGATCCATCATAATCTACAAGAGAAAGTTTGAAGATTTATATCTTTAGATATAAAACACTTAAAGACTTCAAATCTTCAAGGTACCTTCTTGGTACTACAAATAACATCTCCATGAAAAACTTTGACCACTATTGACTTTTTGAATACCTATAATAAATGCACAAACTTGCTGGATCACTCATATATTCATGATGTGTAGTGATGGTCTAACTTTTTTTAAGCTATAATATGCATGTTTCTCATTCTAAATGATCAAATGATAGACCATAACTTCACCAAGACATCTAAGTATGCCTCATAAATTTGTCTTTGTCCTTATAGACCTGCACATGTGCCATATACTCTCCAAGCTATTAATCTTCTCACTCAACCTTGTCTATCAAGATGATTACTTAAATCTATACCTTAATTTTAATTCTTTGATGAATTCATTTCACTTACACAAGTAATAAAATCACTCATAACACCTCATATGGTCTCTAAAACATGTCCATACCATCAATATCATCCATAAATTGCCTATCCAAGTCAAACACTGAAGAACCATGCAAGAACACTGAAGCACATTAAATCACACTTTGTCATTCTCATCATAACACACATGAAACCTCATCAAAATCCTTGGTCACCTTAGATACATCATTTACAAACCTCAAAAAATATCTCCCTTTGTCATTGATGTCAAACACTAATAGAAAGCTTATGCTCAAACTCTGTCTCTGTCTTCAAGCACTCTCTTCCCCTTTGACACAAATGACAAAATGGGCTCAACACTTGATCTTGTGGACATAAAAATACTTAAAATAAAAATAATAATAAAGGACCACCTATGATAGATGATAAAAACTTCCCTAAAATTGTGCATACCTCTTCTCACATTAAGCTTCTCAAAATATGCTCAATGACTACACTCTTCTTTTATCATACATAGCTTCTATGAAGACAAAACATACATGAACATCAAAAAAAACATGAACTTACCTTTAAAACATTAAGAGATACTCCCCCTAAGTCACTTGATATTAGGCACTCATTGAGTACCTTGGTATTTTGGAGAAAATGACCAAAAATTCCACTTCTTCATACTAGCCTTGCTTAAAGGCCTTATAGCCCTACCTGGACCTTGTATATCCCATAAATTTATGTTCATGAATTTTCATGGATTTAAATTTCATATCTATACTATTCTCATATTCCACCTAATTCATGCCAAAAATCAACACTCATCTCTTCCTACGAAATATACTTCCTTCACAAACCTACTAGCTAATTAGCCCTCCATTTATAGAAATCCTCCTCCATGGAACCAACCATACACTTTCAAAATATTGTGAAAGAATTTTTGAGCACCAATTTGGCCATTTCAATTTAATAAATACCCTTATACCTCAACTCATTAGGAAAACCACTTTTCCAACAACGGCCAAAATACTAGGTTTGTAAAACAAAAATGGTCAATATACTATATTCAAGTCAATGCCATCACTTTAAAATTCTTACACACCTATAGGTCAACAATGCACACTTTTAGACAAAATTTTGAGCTCAAAATCATTTGGGAGTCCATACTTATTATACCATGGTTTTTGACTGCATACCCTTAAACACAAACTAGGAAACCTGAGAGCAAACAAAAATCTCCAATTGCACATGAAAGACCTTCAAGGCTTTAAACTACCTAGGGTATATCTGAATAAATTAATCACACATTTATATGCCACTAAGACACCTTGATAATTAATTATTCTTAATTTCACACCTTTAGTTGAGCTACTTCACTTGAGCTGATGAAGCATACCAAACAAAACAAGCTTATTGAATTGAAGCATCTCACAAATGCTCCCCCTTAGATTATGACCACATATAGAACCAATATCTTTGCCTTGACACATATGTCTCAAAATAAACATCTCATACCACACTTAATAACCTAAGTTAACTCTCCTTAAATCCATACCAATATCTAAACTTCTAGGGCCCACAAGTCCTCTCTCAAGAGTCACCATACTACTGATCAGAACAACAAGAAAAAACACAATGCATATAGATTCACTTGAAATCAAGATCCCAAGTACTTTCAAGGCACTACACCAGATCAAGATACCTCAAGAGAACAACTATGGATGAAATTTAATTGCATCTATACCTTTCTTTTATTGCAACTCATGTTCACAATCTTAGCCCTCAAATACCTCTCTCTTTACACTAAGGACTGCCTCTTGCATATCATAACATGACTTATTATGAACTAAATCAACACAAAGGAAAACACAAATATACTTTATTTTTCATCCCTTAAATAGATATAGCCACTCTCCTATATGAATTTATTATCATACAACAACAACCAAGACCCAACAAGTATCCACCATGCTTCCTCCTTTTGTAAAATGTCTCCTTGAAGCTTAGAGAGAGACACCCCTTTGACATAGTGAGATTAAAAGTCCAAAAACTTAGAATAATCCCATATCTCCATACTCTTATTTGAATTTAAATCTTGCCTCATCACCAAATTGACTTTTAATAGAACATTGACTTCATTCTTTGCTTTAGACTTGTCAACAAGTGCAAACAATAGAAACTCTTGACTTTCCTTCATTTCTATCATGGAAACAAACCATATTTGGTCTCAATCCAATCTCTTATAATATTCTTAGGTTTCCAAAACCATTTTTGACCTCTTCCTTGGACACTAAGGGATGCATACACCTTATTTTACTTTGATAGCTCATTCAACCTATTCTTGCAATACCTAGCAATGTGACCAACTCTATGATATCTGATACAAACAAGATCATTCATACCTTTTTATTGATGATGATTGTGATTTTTTTTTATTGATTTCTTCTCCTCTTAAATTAACTAGCAATGTGGCCAAACTTATTGCATGTATAATAATGACTCTAGGGTGAATATATCATTTCATTGATCTATCTATCTTGTCTTCTTTCTTGCACTCTAGAACCCTGATTGAACTTATCTTGACTTGATGGTCTTTGCTTGTTGAACCTAGCAATGTAACAAAATATTTGACAACTATATCAAACATTATCTTTCATACTTTTTGTTTGAACATGCTAGTGATCTCCCTTCGATCGATTTCTTCTTATTTCATACTCCTTTACCCTATGACCAACAAGATGACAAATAAAATAATGGCCCATAAAATATTTTTCAATCTTTAAAGCATTTATTGGTCTGATTGGTTTATTCATTTTTCTCTTGACTTGTTCTGACTTATTGTCTTTCATGCTACCATCCTCTTTGTCTTATTCTAATTTATTTTGATCTTCTTCAAGGTTGCCTATCTTTATTACAACTTTTTCATGTTCATCCTTTAGAGAAACAAGATTGGTCTTTAATTGAGTACATTCATCTTCTTTAGCTCTCATGCTTGAACTTGAAACATATAATTAAATTCTAAGATCTTTGATGGTTTCTTTATCTTCATTATATTCTTTATCCATATTATCATTCAATCTACATGCTTTTTCTTCCATGGACTTAATCAATTCTTGATTCTTCTTTTCCTTTCTCATGGAGTTATCTGACAAACTCTCCTTAAGAGCCCTAACTTGTGCTTCAATATTATTGATCACATACCTCATCTTGTGATTCCTCTTCTTTTACTTCTTTAGATCATCAAGGGCACTTATGAGCTCAGCTTCTAGATCCATATCAACTTCTTCTTCATTGTCATAGCAAACATTTTCATCACACATGATGTCTTCTTCCTTTGAACAACTTTCCTCTTTATCTAAGAGTAGAAAACCATTTTTATTATAGTCATCATCCTTTTAGACATTATTAACCAAAAATTTAATTGACTAAAACTAACCTCCAAGCTTCAATCTCATTGTTCTTACATACTTTTCTTATTTCAAGAAAACTTCATCATCACCACGTTCATTACCATAAATAGATGAATCTATTTGCATTTCACAAATATCCATATTATACCTTACCTTCAATTGGATAAACTTACATAGAAGGTCCTTCTCTGATACCAATTATTATAGGTACAATCACTAAGAGCGGGGAGGTGAATCAGTGATATAAGATAATCCAATTCAATTCCAAACTCTTAACTATTTAGCATACATCAACTTGATTAATAAATATAAACATGAAACCATGTATATCTAAAGCATACATAATAGCATAAATCACATGAACACACCATATATGTGGGAAACACTCTTGTAGGATAAAACCCACTAAACCTTGAAAGATGGACTATAGTCCTATAAAGACAAGATTCAACATTGTAGACCAGCACCAACTGATCAATGAACACCCATCCCTTAATTTAGTGAGATACCCATCCTATAAGGAGGAACCAACTCCTTGGGAAAATAAACACCAACCTAGATACATTGATCTGATCTCCACCTTTGATCTGATGCCTTCTACACCTAATGATGGACTTCTCTTACTTTCTCTCTTTCCCCTTTACACTCTCATAAACTTGCACACACAAGCAATGCATCTAAAACACCCTTTTGGATCACTTTTCACTTCTTAGGACATACACAATTAGAAAACCTAAAACAAATCTATCACAACATTAGCAACATGACCTATAGTTCATGCACACAATCTTTAACCTAATCTGCTCTTCAATCTATCCACTAAGCAAACTCACTCAATCAACCTCTAGGGCTTACTCATTCAATTTGCCTCTTCTAGACTCATTAGGTCCAATGACCTATGTGTTCACCTTCATCACCTTGATCAGATAATCATGACTAATCCTCTTCACTCTTTATTCATCTTCAATGACCGTTACCTTCTCTTTGAAAGGTTCTCTCCTTTTCTTGGCTTGACACTTTTTCAAGTAGAATAATTAGTCCAATTAGACCTTGTACTTATACCACTCTCTTACTTTGACCCATCTTGGTCACCTAAGATGATTTACATAATTGAACCACACTTATCATAGTATCATACACATTTTATATGTGAGAACCATGCTCTTCATATGTTATCTAACACCTCATTAGTCTCAAACCATCATTAGGTCTTGGTGAGACCTAAAATAGTTAGGCCTTCATACTCACATGTTACATGTGAGACTACTTGGACCATCTTCATCCTTTACCCATGCTTAAAACACATAAAATTTATCTTTAACATACCTTTGATAAATATTTAATGGGTCCATGCCACTTTTAACATCAACACAACACTCAAAACTACTAATTAGGTCTCCTTGCTCTTTAGGCTTTCATACACAGAAAACACACTCTCAAACTTATGAAGCAACTACTCAAATATTTCACATATCCATATGATTATATCACATGGATGAAACTTCAAAGACCTATGACACATATACATATGATTTATATACTTCAATACAAGATCTAATCACTTAATTTAACTCTCTCAAAATGACTACTCAGACTAGTCATACACAATCAAAATATAATCAAACTATTTTGACTCTTCATAACTAAATATTAGCAACATAAGATATATAATACCTTTTCATGAACCTTTGATAATTCCTTGACATATTCATATTTATTTTTTCCCTCAACTCTACTTAGAACACCTTCAGCTTACCTCTATAAGATGGTCACTCAAACTGTCAGTATATTCAATAAACATTGCCAACTTCTAATCCTTTGTTCATACTAAATATGGATTGGAAAAACCTCAAAAATCCACAAAAATAGTATTCATGGAGTCGTAAACACTCTAAAATATTTATTTCATATTTAAACATCAAAATATTATAAATAACAACTCAATTAGCCTTCTTAGGTCACTTACAGAACATGGTCAAATACATAGTCAAATTTGAAGCTTAATATCTTTAACTATACAAACATTCAAAAATTCTAACCAATGTCTCTTGATGAGCCTTGGAGTCCTTTAAAAAATAAAATTTAATACATCAACAAATTCAACCTAGATAAAAATATATATCTCAAAAACTAAAAATAGGTTTTCCCTCATTGATTTGAATATTTGAATTCCAATGGTCACTGTACAAACATTAAACATCAGACACTTTGACCTCATCTCTTGCTGCCTAGAAATTTTGAACAATTATGCATTTTTGATCTCCTCAAATGTATCCTAGTATTTATATTTCAATACTAATTATTTTTATTCAATATAATCTCCCATGATTGTGCTACTTGGAAACTTTACATGCCTTTTGTGCAGCCTATACCATTTAGTTAATGCACTTGTACCACTTAGAAGCTCTGCATGCAATGTTGACTTATTAACTTAATGCACACCATTGGTTCATTTCTACATGATCACATGCTCATGATTTATCTCCTTTTGATAGGTTTCACATTCATCATACATCTTCATCATATGATTAAACCCTCACTATTACATCTATCTAGACTATTTGACCCTAGACTTCAACGTAGTTAAAATTGATAGTCTCTAGTCTATCATAGTTTACAAGAGCAACTTTGAAGATTTATATCCCAATATATAAAACACATCAAGACTCCAAATATTTAGGTTACCTTCTTGGTACTATAAATAACATCTCCATGAAAACCTTTGACCACTATTGACTTTCTAAGTACCTATAATAAATGCACAAATTTATTAGATCACTCATATCTTCATGACGTACAATGATGGTTTGGCTTCTCTTAAGCTATAATATGCATGTTTCTCATTCCAAAAGATCAAATAAAACATAAAAAATTCACCAAGACATCTAAGGATGCCTCACAACTTATTTACCCTTATAGACCTACACATGTGCCATATACTCTCTAAGCTATCAATCTGCTCACTCAACCTTGTTTGTCAAGATGACTAATTGAACCTAGACCTTGATATTACTGATATAATGAATTAATTTCACTTAAAAATCACCCTTAGTACTCATAACACCCCATAGGGTCTTTGAAACATGTCCATACCATCAATATCATCCATTAATTGCCTATCCAAGTTAAACATTGAAGTACCATGCAAGAACACTAAAGCACATTGAATCACACTTTCTCATTGTCATTATAGCACACATGACTCCTCATAAACATACTTGGGTACATTGGAGACATCATTGAAAAACCTCCAACATTTTTTTTATATAAATTAATAGATATGGTGAGGCTTTAAGGGTCTTCTTATATAGAGTTTGATATGCCTAGATTGTGTATTTTAGTAAGAGATGACATTATCTGGGCTTATCTATGGATGACTTCTTGATATTGTCTATGAAGTTAATTTTGGTCAACTTATCCAATACATTACCATGTAGGTATTTATTGGAAGATGATCTAATTATGATATGATTATAGCATGCCCATTTAATAAACTTAGTTGACTGAAATGATTCCCCATTGTCATAAACCAAATAAATAGGTGTGCCAAACTTGGTTGTGATATGCTCTACAAGTAAACTAATCACATATTGGGTAGATTTCTTATTGTCTAATGCCTTAGTCCATCTAGTGAAATAATCTATAGTGGTGAGTATAAAATTGTGCCCAACTAAATAATTTAGGTTTATCACACCAATGAAATCGAAGACCTATTTGGAAAATGACTTACCTTCAATCATAGGCTATAGTGGCATAGCTTCATATACCTCTCTTTTTTCCAAGACTTAGCATTCATCCTATTTCTAGATGGATGGACACTACTGATATTTTGATGTAGATTTTTTAGGATATCCTAAACTTCTTCATGTGACACACATCTTAAATAGATGCTTTCATAGTTCTTCCTATAGAAGATGCCTTTTTTATCATATAATGAGTATATTTGAGCCTAAAGACTCTCTTTTTCTCTCTCTTGAGTTTATGGGGGAATTTTCTAATAAGTAAGAATTGAATAATACATAAATACCAATCTTGTTGGGAAAGCTATGTTTGGAATACGTCTTTGATGGCGATGCATGACTCTAGCCCAGTCATAAACTGAATAATGCCTTATCCTCTAGTGATATTATCAAGTTTAATATCAATATTAAAATCCTACAATTTTTCAATCCATTTACCTCTACATTCTCCCAATTAATTCTACCCTATTGTAAGCTTGATAGTAGGGTTTGGTATAATGGTGATGAACTTATTCTGCAGGATGTAGTGACTAAACTTCTTAACTACTTTGACAAGGGTGAATATTTGATTGTCAATCAGTGAATATCTAAGCTTTGTATCTTTCACTTTATTCCTTCTTTTGTGTAAGCATGATAGCAATGGTATGCTTTGAAACAAAAGAATATAGTAAAATTTATTGAATAAAAGTGGGGTTTACCAACACTGGGCTTTACAAAATAGCCTTATTTATGTCTTGGAAAGACTTGTTAGCTTTAGGTTTTCACTCCACTTTGGCATCCTATTTTATCATTATGTTCATGGGCCTAAAAATATCTAAAAATCCTAATATGAATTTCCTCATGAAATTAATCTTCCCAAAGAAAGACTTGAGTTCCTTTTTACTATTTGAAAACATTATTTTTGAAATCCCCTAAATTTTATCTGGATCAATGGTGATCTTGTCTTTATTAATAATGTGGCCTAATAACTTACCTTCAGTAGATCCAAATATACTCTTCTTGGGGTTTAGTGTGATACCAAACTTCATACACCTCTTAAAAATGGATTAAATATGGTTGATATGATCAACTCTATTTTTAGAGAAAATAATGAGATTGTCCATGTATCTAATTATGCACTTGCCTATCAATTCTTAAAACATGTGATCCATCACTCTTTGAAATGTAGCTCCAGTGTTGGTGAACCCAAATGCCATTTTATTATATACATATGTTCCCATTTTATAGTAAACATGATTTTTATCATATCCTCTAATTCTACCATTACTTGATTATATCCTAAAAATATGTCTAATAAAGACATCATTCCAAACCCACTCATAGTTTGTATTACCTAATCTAAGGAGTGCTGAGGATAATTATCTTTCTTGAAATATTTATTTAGGTTTTTGAAGTCAACACATAGTCTAATTTTACCACTCTTTTTCCTAACTAGAAATAGATTAACCACCCAAGTTGAATGCATGATAGGAAAAACTATCTAAACACTTAGTAGCTTCTCTACTTCTTTCTTAATCAATGGTTCTATGATAGGATTAACCGGCATTTTCCTCTACCTAAATGTTTTATGATCAAGCTTTAGTGGAATTATATGGGTGATACCCTTAGGATTGAATATCTTTAAATCATCATAGGTCCATGAAATTTAATTTATATACCTAATACTAAATTTCTTAACCTTGTATCTTTCATTTGGAGTGAAACTTAATATAATATTAATGAGGTTTATGTTCCTCTCATCACCCATATTTTCTAAGATAAACTTGGATTCATTAACCTTGAGCTATCACTATTGTTGCACTTGAGGATCTATATCAAAGGTCTTGTTCAAGGTTACCATTCCTAGTGGGAGATAATTTTCCTTTAGTTGGATGACATACTCTTCACTCAATTACTCATGGAAACTATGGTTTCTTTTCTCATCATCAATTATCTAAGACTTGAACTGTATTCAATTTGTCAAAAATTGGATGATCTGTTGACCATCATCAAACACTTGAAATTTTTTAACATTGTCTGGTACTAAGGGATAAGGTACCAATTAAATGGATAAGTTATGCACTTTTGAATCCTATAGAGGGGCTAAATAAATATCATAAAGTTTATACAATTAATAAGAAATATCCCAAACACACACACACACACACACACACACACACACACACACACACACACACACACACACCCAAATGATAAATAAGAAAATCTAAGGTGGGGTTTGTTGAATACAACACAACCCAATCCATAGCCCATCTATTATGTCGATTGCTTTGGTCTAACCTCATGGAGGTGACTTCATAGTTTATCATTTGTTATTTTCATGTGCACAAATTGGTGAACCTAACATGGAGGATTTATATCCTTTTCATTTCCCATTTTATTCCTCTTCTTTTACATTTTTATCCATTCTACCTCCTTCCAATTATTTGATGGATATTCATATACCCATAGAATATGTTTAGACATTAAATAGGTGGATATCTTGGCCTAGAGGGATATAGGATAATCCATCTCAACTCTAGTGATCATTTATTGATGAGTTAGAACAACCTAACTTTTGACACAAACATAGACTACCAATTCTATGATTACTCTCACCTTAACACTCAAACTAGGAGTGGGGTCTCTATTCAAGAAATACAAGACACATCTAAAACTAAAAGTAACCACCTTGAATCCAACATTATGACCCTTAATATGTGAGGCATGATCAATTATACATAAAAAAAATTTCCAAATATTATCATTACCTAAGAAGTATTTGTCATTTGGAGGATGAATTTAATCATGTATATGCACTCATTTATCCTCTTAGTAGGAGTTAATATGCTTCTAATCCCTTTGTGAAAAATAAAACCCCTACTCCTATGGATCCTACCCTAAACCAACCTATTTATAATAACATGTCTCACATCTCTACCCCTACCATACAATATACTCTTAGGTCTAACACCAAGGTAGGACCAAACTAACTCATTGACACCCTGGTGGGTCACATTTATGACCTAGAAAGAAACCAACAAACTCTAGGTCAGGGTATGGGCCTAAATTATCTTACATAATTTGATCCCTCTCATGCACTCATCTAAATGGTGACTAATAAAGTAGCACAATAACAAGCTTACATATTTCTTCCATAGTAGGATCATGTACTCCCATCAAACCATGTCTCTCATCAACCTTTGGGGGATATCCTCAGTTATGGATTTCCTAACTCAGATGTATCTAAGATTAATCCATCCTATCAAGCCCCCATTCAAACCTTGAGGGTGAGCATATATTCCTACACTCCACCTTTAAAAAATGACATGGTAGCTAGTAATTTACCTTTTGTTAGACATCTAGGTTATGTGCCTCCCATGTACACTCACCTTCCATATAAAAACTATATCCCACCTTACGTAACATTGATTTACTTAAAAACCACATACAACCCACCATATAAAACCATGTACATCCCACTACAACAAACCACCACACCTCCTACATATTAGAACCTACCTGCTTAATTTCATATGTACTCCACATCCACTTAGCTATATAACTATTTTTTGGCTTATTCTAATTCACCTTATCAAACTTAATCCATGCATTCTAGTGGTTACCAAACTAACCCAAATGTGATCCTACCTTTCCACTCTAGTTATACCATAATAACAAGACTTTAACAACATGGGAATTTATGTTGAATACCTAAAGGAGACTCTTGATCCAAACATATGGGGGGTCCTTCTTTTACATCCCATACAAGAACTTCCTAAGTTCAAAGGAGGTAGATCCCAACACACACATCATTGTTTATGCTATAAAAGTTAGATAAGTCCTCCCTTGGGATAGGGTTTTAAAAAAAATCCACAAAAATTTAGAAGGTATAACACTCTATTAGTATCACCTCCTCCTTAAGGGGTTTATAGATTCATTTTTATAACTCATATATAATTTTTTTAAATATTTTGTTGTGAAAAAACTCATGAACATTAAAATAAAAGATTTCTTACACATCACGCAAGAACACAATTATTTGGCCACCCATTTCATCACAAGATGGTGTTAGGTCTTATACTCATCTTCTAGTGCATCCCAAATGGACCAACAAGAGTTGTACAATCTCTTATTTCATAAGGATATGAGGGATTACATCCATAAATTCCCATATCAATCATATCAAGAATTTTTTGAGAGCTCCTTACAAATTGAACATTCAGCTAATGATAGTGGTCAATGAACTTATAAGACCAATGGGTGCATCATCACCCATAACCAAATCAATTAAGGGATTTAAAAGTGTAAGTCCAAATAGTACCAATAACAAAGGCCCCAAGGTCATAAATATAAATAAGAATTACAACATCGATGGCATCACCAAATAGAACAAGATGCCAAATCCTATGAATAATAACCAATATCATCTTGTAAATAACACCAATGATGCTAACAACATGGGTTATAGGGAAAAAAATCCCCTCTAACATCCATGTGGTTGTGTTTAAATATTCACCACAACACTAACATATAGCTCCAAAATCATAATCAAAACCAATACTAACCTGCTAAAAAGTTCCCCCAGTTTTAGAACCAAACCTATTATTAATGAAGAAATAAACAAGGATTTGGGAAACAAAGATAGAATATGAGGCCTAAAGAATAAAATCCCAAAGTCTATCTCCTCTTCCACTAATTTATTGGTCATGACACTCAAAATAGTGTGGAGTACAATAAATTTATCCAAAGCCTCCTAGAAGGTCAAAGGTAGACATTTGTTGACATGTTCATAGGAAATGTTGGTACAAACTCCCACACCTTTTTGAGTGACTCCATTTTTCCTCAAAATTATAATATCCCAATATACCAAAACCCCTTTCCTAACCACTAAATGCATGTTACCCATATCCAATAATAGGGTGGCCCATAGGGCTAACCAATTCCACATAATAAACCCATTATAGTGTGCACTTATGATGTTGAAGCCTTAATCACTTGAACTACAAACACTGATGTTGTTCCCTAGATGGGAGTGTAGGGAAAATTAGGATGATAGGATTTATGGAGTTTTAATTTGAAGAGGAGGTGAACACTATTAGTCACACCAAATAATATCAATCTATGCTTCTTCATCTCTCAAATATTTTATAAACTGAGTGTATTCTTAAACCCATGGGCGATTATGATTTGATCTATAATTTAACCAAAGAATTATCTCACATTTAGTTCCTTGACCTGATTTAAAAATCCCTTGCTCATTTATTATATTTTCTTGATTCCTTATGGTTCATACATATATCTATTATTACTCATCCTCTATAAGCTTAGATCAACCACATTAATCTAGACATGTTTTTTCCTGGTCAAGAATCATGAGTTGTATGTTATTTATTAGATTTAAGAATCATTCATCTTGACTCATATATAGTAAGGAGGGGAGATCCAAAAATATTTCTACAAGTTTGTATATACAACAATTATGTGAAGAGAGACATGGTTGACGATAGAGCAACCATAAATATTATCCCCTTTTCCTTCTTAAAAAATCTTGGTTTTAAAAAAACCAATTATTATACAACATGTAACACCTTAAAAGGCTATGATAACCTCAAATCCACTTCCATACAGACTATTGTCCTCCTAGTCACTTTGGACCCCAATATGGTGTTAACTAAGTTATATGTCATAAACAAAGATACCAATTAAAATATGATCTTGGGAAGACCTTGGATACATAGGATGAAGACCATCCCTTCAACCTTATTTGAAAAAAAATTGATTCCTAAACCTATGGAAGGTCTTCATAGACTAGGGTGACCCTAAGCCCTTTTATATGCTTCAATATACTATGCATAAACAACTAAGATTACACATTAACTACCATCTACTTATTTTACTCAAATTTTCCTTTTAATCTCTTTATAGAAGAAAGGTAAAACTAAAAGAAGGGTGAAGGTTAGTATAACCTAAGTATGGTGTGTGTTTTATAATCTAGACAATTGTAGATACTCTTATTTGGCTTGATAAGATGATTTTTAATAAGATAAAACTAGAAAAGGGTTGGTTAGCTAGCTCGATGGGTGGATTGCCTAACAAGCTAGATCCAAAAAGTGTGATCTTTGTTGGAGGCTATCAATCCACCTTTTAATACAATTTAATGTTGACATTAAAGGTTAAATAACATAAAATTACTAGATATAAAGAAATAAATACTTTTAAAATGAATGCTAGTGTTCTAATAAATAACATTTAGGTGAATGCTAGATTATTAAAGAAATGCTTAGGTTAGGTTATTATTTTTGGTCTATGAGGTGATAGAGGCCAAGAAAATAGGGTTTTGGTTGAGGTTCATGGTTGGTTGATGCTTGCTATTTTTTGGTAAAAAAGGTTCACATAGTGACCATCAGTGGTTGAGGTGATTGTCAGTGGTTAAGGTGACCATTGACAGTTATCGTTGATAGGTCTAGTTTAGGTCGAAGGTTTATTTATGAGTTATAGGTCTGAAAGGGTGGTTGGTATGGTAAAAAAGACTAAGAAAATTCATCATAAAACATGTGATAAGTTTAGGTCAAAAATAGCCAACATCAAGGTGGATGTGGTCAGATGGTTGGTTGGTTAGAGAGGGTGTTCTCCAATGGTTCATGGTTGGTTTGTGTAGAATAGGTGCTCTTCAAAGGTTGGTTAGTGGTGTTCAAATGGGTTACCCCAATTTGATATACCACTTAGTTCAGTTGGGTAAAAGGTTTGGTAGAGAAAGGTAATCTCCAAAGATTAAAGTTTTGTGGGAAAAGGTAATCTCTAAAGGTTGGGGGAGAAGGTGACTCCCCAATAATTGGGTGGTGTTTGGTTTAGATTTGGTAGGAGAGGGGTAGTATTATATGGTTTATGGTTAAGGTAAGGGTATGTTGAAGAAGGGTAATCTCCAAAGGTTGGGTTTAGTTTGGTTGAAGGTTTGTGGAGAAAGTTAATCTCCAAAGGTTCGATGGTTTGGTGGAGAAGGTACTTGTCAATGGGTTATGGTTAGGTTAAGGGTAGGTTGGATAATTATAATCTCCAATGGTTCATGGTAAAGGTAAGGTGGAAAAGTTGCAATCCAAATAGGTTAATTGATTGGTTAGTTCAATGGTTTGGTTTCAATAACTCAAAAAGGGGGAAGAGATGTCTTCCTAAGTGGTCATGAAAGTATAAGGAGGAGGATAAATGCTTTGATTGACAAAGACCATGATGGAAAGATGGATGGGCTTATGATTTTGATTTATGATAAGTTTGATGGTTAAAGAAAGGTAGTTTGATCACATATTGTCAATTAAGCTACAAAATCCTTTAATTTGTGGAGGACAAAAGGGGAGATGGAGGATAGGTAGTGGGTGATAGGTAGGGTAACCTTATAATGGGTATGGATTTCCCCTTCTATAGGTGACCTAAGAACTACAATAGACAAGCCCATGTCATATTCTAAGTTTAGACTGGTCGATGCAGGAAGTATAATAATGCTTTTATTAAAAATAATTATAGATTTCTTGGGACTGATTGGTGTTTGATTTTGATATAGGGTTTGTTATTACTTAGTCTGATATGTTTGGGAAGCTGATTGATGTGGGAAGCTTCAAATGATTTCTTTTGACAAATTTGACTTAGCTATCCTTTGAAGGAGTGGTCTAATTTTGGATTTGTTCATTTTTGAAAGCTATCCTTCAAGGTAGCAATCTACCTTTTTAGGTAATTTATATTTTTTTATAGTTTTCTTTCAAGGGAGTAGTTTGCATGATAGAGATATTGACCCAAGTAATAGTTTAGTATCCCAAATTATTTATATGCTGGTTTAGATATGGACTATCTATATAGGCATAAGGTTTTCCTTTATGGAGGTAAATTCATATCATGCAAAATCAAATCAATGACCGATATTAAAAGTTGAAACCAGGAGATTTCAAGTGAAATTCAAATATAACCTAAGGTCAAACTAGGGAAAATATTTCAAAAGATGCCATTGAATCTTAATTGAGACCTTTGTTGGAGGATCCAATGAATATAGACTAGGTTTTCTTATGGTTTCAACATCATTTCATGAAGGGAGATCCTCATGTGTAGTGGTTTCTTGATTCTCACAAGGTTCAAAGATAGAATAAGTCTGTTTAGACCTAATATAGTTCAAGAACGATGCTATGTATTATGTAATATTTTCATGGATATTAACTATAGGAAAACTAATAAATAGATTGGTTTGCAATATAAAATAGACCCATGCTCATGTTTTGAGTAGGGGTAGATGTTTAGGAGTGTCTTTTCCTTTGATAAAGCTATAACTTTAACAAACATGTCCTTGCAACCACTTATGTAGACTTAGGCATGACTCTATCAAGTCCTTGGATATGAGGGCTTTGTCCTCTTAATGAAATTAATTGGAGATGGCGTAGAAGATAAAATCAAAGGGATTTGGGAATTAGAGAGTACATTGGAGAATTTTTTTATTCTCAAAGCCTTTTAGTCTTAATTAGATCAAAGATGGTATAGAAATCAAGAAGGATGGCATCTCAATTAATGATCTTATAGGGCATGCTCCCCCTCTCTCCCCTTTCTCTTGTATCTCTTACTTTTTCCATTTTTATAGGCTCTCACTTTTGATAAGAAATTCTCTCAATTTTGGAAGAGAAGAGACTCTCATTTGATAAGGCTAGACCCTATAAAAATTTCTATGAAAGACTTCTTGAAGAAATAAATATGGTCTTTACCTATCTCTCCCCTATAAATTGTGTGTGTCAAATATTGTGCATGATGGCATTGTGAAGGATAATCTTCCATGCCCATTGTCCTTCTTTCTTGTTCATTTCTAGGTGTCTTCAAGTTAGTTACAGATCTAAGTTAGTGTTCTTTATTTTATTGATGCAAACTCTTAGTGAGTCTTAGAACTCCTCTTTACCTTCATTCATTGCTTCTTGAACCTACTTTATGAAACACTTATGTAACTAGATAAGTTTTATGAGATTGTGTGAGTTAGAATTGTCTTATGCTTCCTTAGTGTTTAATTCATGCTTATGTGAGTTATCATTTTTATTTGGTCCATCACTTGATTAACTTTCTTAATATCCCTTTCCATTTTTCTAACCTTTTTCTTAGTGAAAACATTAGTATAGGTGATCCATCAAAAGGAAGTCAGCCTTCTCTAGAGGTCCAACCCCACTATAGGTGACCCACATCCTAGGGTTGTTCCCATAGTGTAGCTCAATTGGAGAGAACCTGAATAACCCTCTCCAAGGGTGAAATTGATGCTAAAATAGTACCACTAATCTATAAATAGTCATCAATATAAAAATATCCACCATGTCTACAATCGAGATCATTAATCTTTTAGAAAAGGACACACCACTCATCTTCCCATATAACCCATAAGGAGTAGGGACCTATTATTTATTTGAGCCTCAAAACTAGAAATCCTAAGAAGGGTTGGATATTATTCCATAAATTTTCATGATAGAGGTGTTAGGGAGTGAAGAAGTTCCCATTTATAGTAAACATCCTAGAAACTACCAACATCATCACCATCACTTAACGTACAAGGGAAAACTACAATTCACATTATATTTTCATCAATTCTAATCCTCTCTAGAGTATGCTCTTTGATCACACCATGATAGGACCATGAAAAAAAATTCTATATTTCTTGACCCATTGAGTTTACTTCCTCTTGAAATGTCGATCATTCTACTTTGGCATGTGCCTAGTTGTACCTCTCATCATATTTCATGCCCTCCAACAAGGAAACTAAACATTCTTTCTCCTCAAGATATTATAATTCTCAAAGAAGGAATGTATACTATGATGGTAGATACTATAGATATCAATATTGGGACCCATGATTATCCATGAATTCCTAAATGGGAATCCCCTCTTCCTCTTACAAAGGGAGATGACCTCAAAAAGTCATTCACATGATTCTTTCATGAATTCCCACATATAACAATAGGACAAATGGTACTACCCATGTCTTATCAAAAATATTACAAGTTATATAATTATGTCTATATGCTTCTTGCACCAAGATAAGATCCTAATTATATTGTCATACTCTCTATGCTAAGATAAGATAATAGCTATGTTGACATACTCCCCACACCAAAAAGGAGGTCTAATAAGTGGCCTTTTTAATTTCTATAATTACTTACCTATAATAACTCATAGAATAGAAAAAAAACCTTTTGAGTTCCTAGAGGTTATTCCTATAGTTTATCCTAACCACAAAAGTAGATAATTCAATTTATTGTAAGACCTTCCATTTTCCCAACAAAGCGGGTGGGCTTAGTATTTCTCATAGTCAAAGGACTGGGAACCCCAATAGGGGTTATCCAACATTTTTGATATCTATATGGCTAAGATATTAAAATAAAAAGAGACTTTGCTAGATAACTTTCCCATTTTATGTATGAATATTGGGTCCTCTATTATGATGGCAATAAGTGCCACCTAGGCACTGGGGTAGGAGTCATTCTTATTTTTCTTAAAGTGAAATTCATGCCCTTTAGTTCAAGATATAATTTGAGTGTAAAAATAATGGGGTTGGATAAGAAGCCTTTTTTATTATAATTCTCATTAAAAAACACTTAGGTATTCAAAACTTAAGGATCTAAGATGACTCATAGTTTGTTTCAAACCAAGTTTCTAGGTCTATCAAACCAAGGTCAAACATATTCAGCTATATGATACTTTGATACATGATATCACTAAATACTTTGAATTAATTTATATAAAATTAATCCATATAGAAGGTAACCAACTTTTTGACTCCATGGTTGTTTTATCTTCATGCTTTGACCCTTATCATTCCATACCTAATTCTGATTCCACCATTTTAGTTAGGATTTAACCTATTGTCTAAAAAAACCTTAATGACCAAACCATCACCCATATCAAGAAAAACAATGGCCCTCTAGTCATTAATTTAGTTGAGAATGATGAGGCCATTCTTGAGTTCTTATGAGCTTATGATGACCTCCCATTATTCCATCCCAAGAGAGGATTTTCCCTTACCTTTTATCCCATGTCAACCCTTAGGACTGAATACTACAAATATTACTACCATGTTGAGGATTACCTGTCCTCTAGTGAGGAACACAATATGAAGGGTAAATATATTGATCTTACCCCAACCCCTAACATTTTTGAGGAGGTTAATGACTCTCTCATTGAAGAAACCATTGACATTGATATCAAAATAGAGGAGAGTCCTAGAGTCTTCAAATTAAGGTCTTTACTCTCTGAGTAAGAGGTATAAGACCATAAGTAGATACTTATGAAACTCTAAAAGGCTTTTTCCTTATCTTATACTAATATGGTAGGCATCAACCCCAATGTGGTTATCCACAACCTAGTTACAATCCTTGAATAAAATTAGTCCAATAAAAACTTAGGCCCATCAAGCTTAAGGTCACATTGATGGTAAAAGAAGTCATCAAAAATTTAAAATTATAATTTATTAAGCCAATGGACTACTCCAAGTGGATTTCTAACATCATTCCCATCTTCAATAATAATGGTAAGTTTAGGATACGAATATAAATTTGACATATCAACAAAGAATGTCTTAAATATGACTTCCCTCTCCCATCCATTGATGTCATTTTTGATGCTACTATGGGATATGAATTACTATCACTCATGGACAACTTCTCAAGATACAACAAAATCCACATTTCTGACAAGGATCAAAACAAGAGCTCATTTACTATGTCATAGGGGACCTTTTTCTATGTCATAATTCCCTTCAATCTCAAAAACACAAGGGAAATATATCAAAGATCCATGACCCACACATTCCATTATCTTATTCACAATATAATTGATATCTATGTAGATGATATTATAGGGAAAGTGAGATAATGAGTATACCACTTAAAAGTGTTACACACCATCGTAACGTACTTAATTAAATTCATTATTACCCTTAACCCATAAAAATTGCATTTGGATTCATTGGTATAAAAATACTAGGGTATATCATCTCCTAACATGGGATATGCATTGACCCTAATAATATTGCCAACCTATCCAAGCATCCAAAAGAATTATCCACAAGATGAAATCAAAGCTCTAAACTTACCTAAAACTATCCTTAGATTGTTATCTAGTACATTACTTTTAGCCAATCTCCTTTTACACTTAAAATCATTCTTAATAATCTAATCAACATTCTAGGTTGACCAAGTAGCTAGCTTTACTTTCAAGTTATTTGCTTTCTCTTTGATAAATTGTGTGTGCAAAATCTTGCATTAGCCAATTTTAGTGAAATATTTTTCTTTGTGTGCACCAATTAGATTTTATAGCATCAATTAAATTGACTATGTGTTTCCCTTTTAGTACTTACTACTTTCTTATTATTCATAATTATCTTACTTCAATTCATAGCTTGTTATCAACTTTCATTTCTTCCCTATCTATTGTGCTAGGTCAACCCTATCAACCTAGTATATTTTTCAACCATTGTAATCTATGCAAGGTCAACTTGGTCAACTTAGTCCTTTTTACAACACATATACCTTTTTCTACCAGTCATTGTTCACTAAATTGGGTTGATACTATGGACCCAGTATAGTTTTATAGTCCCTATTTTGTACTAGGTCAACTAGATAAACCTAAGACTATTGTTAGACACTTTATGATCCTTTACTTTCTCATATTTTCTATTTTATTTTCATCATGGACTTTCTATTTGGTGATAACTCTAAATTTTAGTCAATAGAAATGATGGAATTTACCAATCCTAATAGGGTCTCCCATAGACAAAGTAGGTCTCATTTTGTAAATGTTAGTAATGTTCATATTTCAACCCACATGATGGACTATGGGACCCCTCCTCATACCTCTTTGCATCAAAACCCTCCTCTTCTCTTATAAGATAAGGTTGAGTTAGAGTATACTCCTAAAATGCTTTTCTTTATCACAGAATTCCCTCAACATAGAGCGAAGGATCCTTCCACCATCTATAAGCTCATGATTAGACATCAAATTGAAGAACCTCATTCTCCTAATCCCACTTTCACAATTGGATTTGGAGGTACTAATTTCTTCACTTCTCAACCTCTTCCTTCAATCTTGACTCCTTATTATGCTATGACATCCTCTTCTTTAACTTATTCCACTTATATGACTAGTATCTCAAATAACATGGCAAGTTCTACATCTAGTGGGCCTCTTATAAGATCCACTATCCTTAATACTTCCACTAGTTTATCATTTTCTACTTAAGGCACTCATTCTTCTAGTGTTTCTTATTCTCAACCATTTACTAGTCCATCTTTTGTTTCACAAGCAAATTTTGTCACTAGTGCCTCTAATTCTTATTGTTCTTCTCAAGCTCATATCAACACTATAGTGGTAACCAAGCCACTAATACAACCACAAACACTAATAATACTTCTAATAACACTAATCCAACTCATCAACTATTTTTACAAACTCTCAATCAAATGAACACATTCCAAGCTCATAATATGAATCAAATGATGCGAATGCAAAACCACCTTCTTAATATTCAATCCAATCCTCAATTAATGGCTTGGGGCACACATAACCAACTTGTTCATCCTCCTCTTTTATATTCTCAAGGTGATCTCATTACTCAACCTCCATTAGTCAAAAAATTCATCAAGCATTTACAAAATGAACCTCTTAGAACCCAAATTACTAACATTAATACTGGAAGTATAATACCTACAATTTCCTACAATGGATCAACCAATCCTACCCTTCACCTCAAGATATTTGGAAATATTTAACAAGATTGGGTCAAATTAAATACCTTTTCCACTACCAAACTGTTATCCAAAACCCTCATGGGTGATTCCTTGGATTGGTATGATCAACTTAGAACACACTCTATCACTAGTTTGGAAGACTTAGTAAATGTTTTAATTTAATAATTTTAAACTAGTGATCTTCTTGAGAAAAATTTGGCCCATTTCATATTGCAAACAAAATAAAAATTACACTTCCCAAGCCTTTATTAAAATATGGAAGACTTTGTCAAATAAATGTGAAAATAACATGGTGGATGACAACTTATTTCATCTCTTTACAAAAGCTTTATTTCCTAAATTACTATATTGATTCCATACCCTTTTTATACATACCTTAGAGGAAGCTATCGATCAAGCCAAAATACAAAATTTCCTCATGCCTCAATTTGAGTAACCCTAACCTTCTATGGGTCCTTGCCTATTAGTTAAGAATAAAAACTGCAATATTACCAATGATGGTGTTAAAGATTGATTTGAAACCATTCATAATGTTTAAGTTGTCATTCCTACCCCTTATTCAGAACTAGATCCTTCTCAACAATTCACTAATCCTCATTTCTCAAAAATAAACATTAATGTCCATAAGCCTTTATCCATGGTGAAATTGCTTAAGTGTCTATCAAGGCCTCTCCCTCAAGATCTTGATCCTACTCGACCTATGAAATCATGGTATATTCCTAATAAGTTTTGTTGGTTTCATGATATCTGGGGTCACTCTCATGAGAAATATAGATAGCTTCATAATTTAGCCATGGACTTTCTTCTTGGCCCAAATTTTGATCATGATTCTATTATCTTTAAGCATCAACAAAATTATGACGTTGCTTTCAAAGACTATAAATCACATGATAAAACTCAAGCCTTAAATCAAGAAAACACTCATTTAGATATCTATAAAGACCCCTTTCCTAATCATCAACCAATCCAACAAAGTCAAGACAAGCCCACTTATTCCACAAATAATGTAGAAAGTCTTGTTGAACCAAATTATGAAGAGAATGTGGTTAGCATGACCACTATGTGAAGAGTGTTGGATTTCATTGATTCGCAACCTATCTACACTCCTCCTTCCCATAAGACAAATCATGTTATGCAAGATTCTTCTCCAACTCATTTAAATGATTTCTTGATGATTTTATTTATTATTCTTTCTTGGATGACACATCTCATACTATTTATACTTCTCTCCCACCATTTTCTAATACTAATGACAATCCAATTTATACTAACACTTCTTCTAAACTTCAAGATCAATCTAAACCAAATAACTCTTCATCACCAAACAATTTACAACCTTCTTCTCAACCTTATCATTCTTATTAGCATAAATTTCAATGTTCTTCAAATCCACCTTCCAAAGACCTTCTTAATCATTACGTACTTATATCTAACAATCTCCTTATGGGTTATGATGAGTAGGATACCATTGAAAAACTTACTAATATTCCATCCAAAATACCTTTTATTGAACTCATGAGGACATGTCCATGTCATATAAACTAACTCATGCAACTCTTATTCAAGATGAATATCCCTCACCCTCCTCTAGCAGGATTGGAGGCTACTTTATCTGGATCTAAGAATAGTATCTTATAGTAATGTGAATAGATGTCAATTAACATTGATGAATCTATATAAACTTCTCTTTATTTATGATTTCTTATTGCATCTATTATTTTGGATGAGATTCTACTTCATACAGATGATCCTCCATTATTTATTAGCATTTAAATAGGTGATATCTAATTTAGGCAAGCCTTGATTAATGAGGGTTTTGGCACCTATGTCACCTCCCTTGATTTCATTAAGAATCTTGGGTATTTTGAATGCAATCTCAAGTCTACACATAGTAAATACCAAGGATAAAATAGAAGGAAAATTCCTCCTTTAGGGTGTGTGTGGCTTCCCATTACCATCCCACCTATCACCTTTCATGTGAAGGTGATGATCTTCAACTTTCCCCTTTCGTATAACATCTTACTTGGTAGGTTGTGGACTCATTGTTTGTGAGATATCACATTTTCCACTTGCCAATGTGTAAAATTACCTCACAATAGAGCCATTTACAAGATTCAAAGAGACACTAACCCTTATAATTTTGAACAATTCCAAGATTGTGGTGTCTTTAATATTCCTACTCTTGAACCATTGCCTAGTGTTCCATTTTATGAGTCACAATGTTTCAACTTTCCTATCAACTCAACCAGAGGTTACAATGGGCATCTTAAGCTCATTGGTAAAATTACTCCCAAACTTTTAGACTCCAATTATCATGAGCCCAATGAGATTAACTTAAAGATCAAAACTTTTGATCTCTCACCTCATCTCATCTCACAACTTCCTACTTCCTTACAGTCTCATTCTTGTAAGCCTCCTTGTGATGACATTCCTGTAGTCTTAACCAAGAGTAGGAACTCTATTCACCAAGTCTCCTTTGATGACAAAGTCATCCTAACCTATGTCATCAATATTCATACTCCAGATTATGATGATGGCTATTTTTTATATGATCTTCTTTTAGGTGGCCTTGTCTAGGCCCATGATGTTGATATTGTTCATTACCACTCTTCTTTACTTGAGTCTTTTTATGCATCTCATCATTCTCTTTCTTTTATAGTTGATGATTCTTATATTTTTCCTCTTTATTATAGGGTAGAGATGGCACCAGTACCTCTAGTTTTTGAGGAGCCACTTAGGACCATGATCTTGGATCATGTTATGACTAGACCTTATCACTTTTACACACCTAGGGAAGTCCTCCTTAGACCTTTTGTAAATACCACCCCTCCTTTAGTAAGGCTAACTATAGTTAAGCTTGTTCTTTTTCCACTCTAGTTGAGCCTCTTCTTGCATCTCCTCCTAGTGTTCCCTTGTTGAGCCTACTTCCACTCCTTTCCCATCATTACCCTCCATTGATGATGTTTTACTTCCACTATCTAAGATGTATCCTTTGCCCACCAAATGGGCTGATGAGTCCTCTTCCACTACTTCCATTTCTATTTCACCTCTTTCTATGAGTGCTCCCAAAAACACTCACAAACATATCTATTGCTTTAGCATGATGTATAATCACTCTTCCACCCATTGTCATAAGTTTTAACAATATCTTGATACCTTACATCCTTTTCCCCCATCATCTTATAAATCCATACCTCCCCTGAAGGTACATCCTAAATATTTACCTAAGTACGGTGATGTATATTGTCTATGGCACCTATTTGGCATGTATCACATTGATCATTGTCTCATTCTTCAATAACATCTTAAAGATAATCTTGTATCCATCCCTAGACCTTCTACCATTCTACCCATAGGTTATTCCTACAAGAAGGTTCCTCCTTCTCCCATGGCTCTGCCTCTAGTGGTTCCATCACCACCTATGATCCCTTCACCACCTTTTGTGCCTTCACCTATTATTCCTTTACATGTGGACCCTCCCTCACCTATGGATCCTTCTCCACCCATGATTCCTTCACCTATGTATCCTTCTCCACCTGAGATTCCTTCTTTTCTCATAGATCCTATTTTCATGCATTCTCCTGACCAATCTTTGATTAACTTTCCTCCTCAGCATGATCCTTTGGTAATTCATACTTTTTTAGTTAAGGAGATCAAAAGAGAAGTATTTTCCCAGTATTCACTAAATATCGATGAGACCTTAGCAATAGCTCAATTACAACTTCATAGAGACTTATCTGATGTATTGGATAATGTATGTGGATAGATTACTAATATTTATGAGCACATGCATGGTGATTTCTCATTTATGTTTGGATTGGATGTGTGCTCCAATATTATTTATATATTGATTATATCATTTGACATTGTGTCAAATTATTTCCTATCTTATATAATGTTTCTCATTTTTGTTGTACTATAGTTATCTTATGTTATCAATTTACATTTTGTGTATACTTGTCTTTCCCTTATCATTGTTATTTTTCCCTTATCATTGCTTTCTTTTCCTTTAGATTTTTTATCAAAACTCTTCCCTTATATCTTCATGATTTTTTTCTTTATTATCTTTATTTTTCATAGATAGTTATCATGGTGACTTGGTTATATATACTCTCTTCCCTTTGATTATTATATCCTATTACCATGAGATTAGTTAACAAGAAATATTTCTCATTACTATTTCCTTCTACTAGTCCTCCTTTAGATCTCCTTTTTTCCTTTTTCCCTTTTCTACAAACTAAGCATATACATGATTGAGACTTGAGATCATGTGCTCAGTTCATTGTCAAACCAAGTTTTCTTGTCAATTTTTTGTCTTGGTTCACTTAACTTTCTTTACCCTTAGCCTACAACTTATTCATGTGTATCACTATCTCTCTCATGATTGGTCATTCCAAATCCATATGGAAGAGGAATCTTAAAAATCCTTCAAAATAAATTTATATTCCAAATCATTTAAATAAAAGGCAATGATATCAAAAGGCAAAAATATTGACTATTCTTAAAAGTCTAATCACACTAAAAGATGTGATTCAAAGAACATCTCCTTCTTCTAGTCAAAGCTCAAACTCTATAGTTGGCCTCATAGTAGAGCCAAGGTCCTTTGGGGTGTGGTAGGATATGATATTAGAAGAGGAGAATAAAAAAATATTTTAGTGCTACCTACTTTCTCATGAAAGTACCCAATATTCATAATAGATCGATGTCTCTGTAAGGGTCCTAAAGAGTAGGAACACATCGTGGTTATGTAGGTCCATTTTAAGTTTCCTTGTACCAATCTACAATCATGAGTTGATCTTAGTAGCACACCTATTTTCCTACAAAGCTTTGTGTCTATAACAAGTGGGTTTCCTTTGTACATACACGACCACTAGTCCCTTAGTGTCTTTTTATGTCCTTAGTATGCCTCTTGACTCCTAAGGTCTTCTCCTAAGATTCCTAAGTCTTGATTCTTAAACTCCCTTTTTCATTCCTTTTCCTTCATATTTCCTCTTGGGAAATATTTTTTTCTTATTGATCACTCCCCATGGGATTTCATTTTTGAGTTGTTTTGTAAGACCATGGATAGGGCCCGACATCCCTCACAAATTACCATATTTTTAATCATATTACCTACATCCTTGATTTACCATTCCTTATCCTTCTGCTTACTAATCTTGATTTGGTACCCCTTAGGTTTTTATTTTATGAGTTTCAATGTAAAACCATGGATAGGACCTAGCCCTCCTCAAAAAAAATTCCAATAAACAAGTTACCATTCCAAATTACATGTGTCAAATAAGAGATAAGATTAAATTGATTATGAATTTACACGTCATTTACATACTTCCCATCTTGATATTTAGTATGTTTTATGCTTACTTAATTTTTATTTCACCTTTTATTTTCTTATTTTTTGAGTGCATGTAAGATTATAACCATTTATTGAATTTCTCATACTTCCCAGTTTGAATTAGTATGATAAATTTAAGACCAAATTTTTGAAAATTTTGTTTTTATTTTGTACTTCCCATTGTGAAATAGTATAATTGATTGACTTAATTCTAATTGTTTTTATTACCATTTATGCCCTTTTACATACCTTCCATTTTATTACATTGTTTGTCATACTTTCCAATGTGATATTTAGTATGATTTTACTTGTTTTGATTTGGTGCAGAAATCTTTTACATTAGTTTAAAAATAAATCCCCTTTTACCATCTTGTTTGCCATTTTCTTGGATTTTTATACTTAGTCATTTTTTGTTATTAGACATTTCCCAACTTGAACTAGTGTGTAGTAAATTTATTTGATTGATTATATTTTTCCAAGTCCTTTTTTGCCTGTTTATTTTTAACCATGCATGTGTACTCCATAATGCTAGAAAATAAACCACACCACATATATTTACTATAACATATACAACAAAGCTAGATGCATGTGCTAGAAAGAAATATATCCAAAGCATCCATAACCTCAACCATAATGAACAAACATAATAACCACAAATATAACATAGATAACCAAAACCAATAAGCCAAAATGATACATCATATATATACTATGATTTTGATACAATATCTACAACCATATACAAATCCTCAACACTACAATTGATCTCCCTTCATGTCTATCTCATGGCCTAGCCATGCTACTTTTTGAGGCCTCAGTCTGAATCCTCTGAATGGTATACTATAATGAGGTAGTCCAAGATCTCAATCCCTCTACCTGTGCTTGTATGTATGTTATCTACACCTATGCATGTACCAACTTAGCTTGGGTTGATGTATGTGCCCAGGTTCAACTAAGTCTACATCATTGTATATGCTTGCATCATATATGTCACTATCTCTATATGCATATCTCTCTCATTTTGAAAGGATTGTTAGGCTTATCTCTTGCCTACACCCATCTCTACTTGTGGTTACACCCTCTCCCTCTATACCTATATCTACCTTGTTGCCTTGTTAACTAACTTGAACTAGCTCAATTAAGCTAAGGTAGTTGGTACACTTAGATCCTTGAGTATCATGGGGTTGTATGGCTTTATATGCTCATCTAGGATGTCATGGATTTCTCCCCTCACTAGGTACCCATATTTTTACTCCTCCTCCTTAGGTACACCTATAAAAACACACCAGATGGATATTAGATCACTATCATATCTCATAATATCTATCTATATCTCTCTACTACCAAATAAAATGTTATGAATTAATTCAACAATATTCATACCTATTTTTGACTTGGTTCCTATGATATCATCATCCACATGATCACCTAGCATAGCTTCCCCATTTGTACAACCTCCTAGTACCTCTTTGATAGGTTTCTTCCTCAACTCAAACCTAGATATCATGGCTCATGTCTATCTTAACCTCCATCTGAGTGATCTCTCTAACATATCCTTTGGTATATGTATAAGATCATCAAGGATGTCTATAGCCTCCACTCTCTCCTATCTCCATCACTATTATGTCTTTGGTGGTTGATGCTCATCTCATTGCAAGACTAGTAGTGGTACACATGTTATCACTGCCTCCGTCACTTCCTCCTATACCACTCATCATGACAAACTAGTTCATGGTCATTCTTGATATGGCCACAATGTTGGCCTCACTATCAGTAGTTTGAGTTCCCTTTTCCTTTGTGGCTCCTTTACATGTCAATCCCACTGGTCAATTATCAGTATCAGTGTCATCAAATGAGGTAAACTCATCTATCCTAACACTTGTGCCACTAAATATGGATTTCTCCTCCATGTATAGTGACCAATAACCTCTCTTCTCTTTAGTGTTGGTGAAAATATATGTTCCCATATGACTACCACATGATGTCTGCATGTCTCACCAACTATAACACTAGTACATAGGGCATGGCCCATACTACTTGGTCCTCCCACCATCTCCATACTTGAGGTAACCTATCATTGACTGCATGGAGTAGCCTAGTTAGTCAATACATGAGGAATCTCTTATATATCCATGTTGTTAGTAGTATGATTGATCACGTAGTCTTCTTCCCTCTAACTAACATCTCAAACAAATCATGAATCAGCTTGAACTAGATGATAGAGCCTAGATCATATAATATTCCCTTATCTAGCATCATCCTACTCAAGGATACCATAAATAGTGGCACTTTGATCTAACTTATGATAGAGCACCTGTTATGTCATAAGGCCTATCACCACCTTCTGGAGATCCAAAATATATGATTTATAAACATCATCCATACTAACTCTCCATATTTTTAATATCATATATGAGCCTATATCCCATATGGCTAAGGCTCTCCTCTCCTCTAAGCTATCTAGTATCCCTATGGGCATCAATGCTTCTATTATGGGTAGCCTAAAGATAGCATGTACATCCTCTAGTATGATACACACCTCTATCACATCCCTATCCACCTCCTATCTGAAGGTGTTATTCAATCATTCCTAGCATCCTATAAACATGACTAACAAATTAGCATTAAGGGGGATCCTATACATCTCAGTTATACCTCCTAGACCTATGGCTACCAATCTAGCTTGATCTCTATCTATTAGTCTTTAACAAATTTGATAACTAAGACACATCCACCAACCTCTAAAATCTCAATCATCTCTACAACTAAGAAACAACAAAGGATGTATTAGTTTTTCCATGTCATGTATAATCACAATACATTCTTTATACTTCTTTTTTTTTACAATTTTAATTTAGAAACAAGCCTGATTGATTTCACATTATTCATTTTATCCTATTTCTAGCTTTCTTGGTCCCTCTTACCCTCCTTTGGTCATTTTAGGCCATTTTAGCCCACTCTTGGCTTTCTACACACTTTTATATGCTTATTTTGGTTCCTTGGTCAACCTAGTTTGACTAAAATTTCCTTATTTTTGTCATAGTTGACTTCAAATTTTAAGTCAACCCTCCTATTTTCCACTTCCTGGTTCTAAGTTTTCATTTTGGCCCTTATAGACTAGTTTCTCGCTCTATTTTAGTTTTTTAGTCTTTAGATTACACTAGCTCGACCCATACCTATTGGGTCGACCATATCAATTTTACCCTGTTTCAACCTACTAGGTTGATCTAGTATGTTTTATGTGCTAACCTAGTACATTTTACCCAAAATGTGCATTTTGCTCAGTTTCTTCCTACACCCTTCCAACCCATTTCCCATCTTCCTATTTAATACCCTTAGAATCTAAGTTAGTTCAATTTTGAAATATATATATGCTTAAAAACATAATTTATCAAAAAATCACTTAATTCAATACAAATATCAAAAACTAGTTTGAAATCTGTAGTTGCATACCTATAGTGCACCTGTTGTTGCCTCTAGGTGTCCTCCTCATCTAGCATGTCATTCCCTCACCATCCTAGCCTTATTTGGTCTCATATCTCTATTTTCTCTCTTTCACATTTCAAAATGCAAAATGAATCCTCTTTTTCCCTATTTAAAACCACTTTTTAGCAACTCAATTCTTTCATTTATTTTTAGGTAGATTCCTTATTTTGCCTCTATCTTTGTTTCTACTCATCCATTTTACAAACTATAAAATGCATTAGAATCATGATGGAATAGAGATTATTTTCCACTATCATATGTCTATATTTTTAAAATTTTAATTGTTTACTATTTTTTGCACTAACTTCTACAAGTTTGCCTAGTATACTCTACATTGGACACTTTCTTTTGTTATAATCTACTTCTTTATCTACATCACTAAGGTAAGTTAAAGGTATGTATTTCTTAATAAATTTATTTTGTTTATCCTATTTTCCACTTATTTCACCATACTTATCATCAAAGTTATGTGTTATCATGTTCTATCTCCGAAGCACCATTCCATGTTCCACTTACATGACACATGATGAGATTTGGCTAGGGCATATGTATACACATAATATTTTTAACTTTTATTGATTAATAACACTTTGTATCTTGTAGGAACCTATTGAGTCTCAATCTCTATGAGTACATGTCTTAATGGGTACACTGGGAAAGGGGTGGGCAAACCATCAGTGCTTCATAAAATTATCATTCCTTTTGCCAATTGCCATCCACACTCTAGCCTCTTGAAATATTAAACCCAAGATTATTCTACTTAGCTCTACATATTCCTATCACTTGCTATGTTTTATCCTTCATTTCTTGTGTTATCACCCTTTTAACCTATTAGTTATGCTAGGTCAACCAATTCGACCTATTACAATTTTGGGACTTTTGATCTATTTTGGTTTGTTGGCCTCTTGGCCGACCTAGCACATGCCTAGAGAGTTAGGCCTAAAAATGTGTTAGGTCAACTAGGTCAACCTAGCATAGTTGACATTCTTGAAATTTTTTAGGGTGAGTTACCACTATATATATATAAGTTCATTTACCACCATAAGATAAGAATGAATAATTAAGGGAATAAGTGTGAACAAACATATACCTATTGACCATTCTACTTGGGGAATAAAAATTTAGGGTTAAATAATTTATTTGGAGCTTCAATCTCATCTTTTAGATAAATATTTTAGATGATTGGATATATTGTGTAGCCTATATCTGATTTATATTAGTTTTCCTTGCATACCATGACAATCTCTTACGAATCACTTTGGCCAATGGGGAGATTGAAGCTTAGTGGGTTCATATTCAAAAGTAATTATTCCTAACTTTATTCCTCCTTTGTAAGAGTAGATAGATAGAGAATATGTATTTTCTTCCATGTATTAGGATTTTGTATACATTAACGTGACTATATGTCTTCTATACATATTTAGTTTAGTTATTTATTTGTTTTTTTTCTAACACCCACTTTGTGCCACAAGTTTTGGTGCACACCAGATTGGATTTACTTTTCTTGTTATTATATTAGTGAAATATTAAATCATAGGACTATTTTAGGGTTTTTATGTGATTGTGTTAGACTATAATATTTGGAACCCTATCTTACATGGTGTGTTGTGACAAGTGATCCCTTAATTAGATCTAGTGGATCCTCACATTGGGCATGCTCCCACTTAACAATTATATGCCCCCAATCAAAAGTGTAGGTATGCTCTATCCCATTCAATCCAAGATTGATTTATGGACATGATGCATTTTTGATTATATACACTAAATATTTTACTAAGTGGGTATAGTCTATGTCATTGATAATTATCACATATTCAATCATCATAAAATGTATCTTGAACCAAATCATTTATTGATTTGGGGTCTCACATGTCATTATTATAGACTATGGGTCCCTATTCAAAAACCCCAAAATTTGTGATTTATGTAATAAATTTTATATATCACACCACTCAACTTCATTTTAATATCCATAAACCAATGGTCAAGCTAAATCTAATAATAATACCCTAAAGTCAATTTTGGTGAAAATTTTTAGAAATTCTAAATGAGATTGGTACCTATGACTCTATCTAGTACTATGGTCTTATAGAAAAACTATTAACACACCCAAAATGGAAAACCCATACTCACTCATGTTTTGATTTAATTATATTCTACCTTTATAAATGTAAATACCCAAGCTTTGTGCTTTCTTCTTAGGCCCTCTTTATCATGAAGGGTATAGAGAGGCGTTACTAGCTAAATTAGAACTTTTAGCCAAATGCCAGATTGTTGCCATTAATAATCACATTGCTTATGTTGATCATAGGGGTATATAATTAAAAAAACAACCACAATTATGTGATCCATTTAGGAGACCATGTCCTTAGGCTTGACAATCATATTGACAAGAAGAAATAATAAATTCAAATTTTTAGACCTAACTAGTTAGGCCCCTACCTAGTGACAAAAGACTTCAACAATAGAGCCTATTAGTTATACACTCTATAGGCTAAGGAGTTAGATTATTTTGTGAACTCTTTTCACTTGAAACACTTCTATATCTAGCACTTCCATATCATACTATTGACATTTGCATTGCATTTTCATAGTTTGTATGTTCATTTACATATAATATATTTTTTAGTGTTTGTTTAGTTTTTAGTCCACACAACATAAAAACTTTGAAAATATAACATACCACATCATTTCATTCTCAAACTACCCTATCACCACATGGAAAACATTCACAAAAACAACATTAAATTTTTTTTTACTTAGTTCTTATGAGTAGAGTGTATTTATTTTAGCTACATCTTCTTGCACAACTTAGAAAATGTTAGCCTATGGTATAGTCTAAAACCTTGTCCATGATAGATTATCATCTTATGTTTACTTATATATCATAACATTATCATGATAAAAAAATAAGTAAATTTATACACCTATCTTGGTCCTCAATGATGATCCCTTTCACCCTACTATTTGCATGGGGCCAAGGTTTAGGGGTAAAGGCCTTGAAAATGAGAAAAGTAGACACTCATGAGAAGATAAAAAGCTTATGCAAATAAAAAGGTCAAAATTCAAATCTCTCATCCCTTTTTAACATTTGTTTCTAATCCCTCAAATATTACTAGTTGCATGGGGTTAACATTGAGGAGATATGCCCTTACTCACCTACATTTAGCCTTTGTTGATGGGAGCATATGTCTTCCTGGTCACATCAGACTAAGTGTAGGAGGTGATAAAGAGAAGAAAAATCCAAATGTAGAACTAATATCAAAACAAAGATTGTCCAAAAAAAATTATTCAAAAAGTTTGCCTTTATGCCTATATTTAAAAAGGTAACCTTTTCCCATTTATTTATTTTTATCAAGACTAGTTATCTCCATATGAAACTAATAAAAATTAATGTTTTGTAATTCTAATAAGAAGTGCATTTTCCCCTTTACTCATGATTATTAGGTCATATTCATTGTCCCTATGATGTTTTGATTTATGGTTTTCATTATTTATTATTTCAAATTTATCCTACTCTCCCTTTTGATCCCTTATTATAAATTGAAGGTCACATTTGTGTATAAAAAACAAATGGGTAGTCACCTAAAAAATAAATGTTACCATATTTAAAGTGTCATATATTTATCCATCATAATGCATCATTTACATATATTATATTTCCATATATATAAACGTTCCCCATAACATCCACATCAAAATCAAAGAGTTACATATACATCATCACATTCTTAGCCATCTAGAGTGCATGAACTAAAAATCAAAACATGGAAGTTAAATCCATAACACATGAATGAACAGTCACTAAATTTTCTATAAACATATTTATATATATCATAATAACTATAGATTTTGTGAAAATTTTATTTCCAATATAATATCCTCCATGGAGTGCTGATGTGCCTCAAGGCATCTAAAAAAGAATCAACATATACATTGGTATGGAAAAAACATCTATAATATATCTAAGGATATTGTCCTCATCTTGTGAGAGGCTCTTGATGTAGAAGAATGTCAAGGACTCTTGATCTGATCATGTCTCCTAGTATAACCACCCTTAGAGGCTACCTAACCCTCTCTAACATGAAGACCAGTATGATGATCCATACAAACACCTCCATATAAAGTTATCTTCCTTGTCTTGTGGTTGGAGGCTCAACTTCCTCCACCACCCACCATAATATCTAACAAGGCCTCTATCCCCTCACTTTTGCTAATAAGGTGTTTTTATTTATCTTCAAAACTATAACCATCATATATGCATGGAATATTAGAGTGAATACATTTATCTATCAAAAATTAACATCGAATCTATCTAATATAAAAATACAACACATGTAAAATTAGTCGAACAACTAAAAGAATCAAAGTATAGGTTGTAATCATGAATATGTAAATCAAAATTTTACTTGGGTGTCCCTCATGCCAATAAATTCATCCTCTATAGCTTCCTCTTCATATATTTGCAAGATCTCCTCCTATCTGACATACATTGGAGCCTCACTATCTCCATAACCTAGTTGTTATTATTATGTAGGTTCCTCCTGAGTGGGGTATTGCTATTATGGTGTGGTGGTGGGCCCATGTACTATTTCCCTACTACACCATGGCATCCTCCTCCCCCAACTAGCTATGGGGGAGGTCTTTGTACTAATCCTAGTTGAATTAGTCAAGTGATGGGAACCCACCTCACAACTGGGTACCACACTAACCATCCCAATATCACTACTCTCACCTATCCAATAGACAAACCCAAGAATATGAAGGTTACATATATAGGGCATGCCAGACTACTAGGGCACCTTATCTATAGGGTGTACTTTGACCTATGAAAGTAAGTCCAAAACCTAAGTGGCCCTGTTGACTACTACTATATAGGTCTCCTCATGTGCCCATTTCCCAACCATGTCTTGATAAGGTAGGGAGATCATGTTAGCCATTGTTAGATTTACTATTGATTTAAGTAAAGCATGAAAATTTGACACATATGTCCATCTAGTGCCCCTAATATCCCTAGGTGATCTAATCAATACTTCCCTCTGATAAAAGATAATCCACTCATGAATCCATACCATGATAACCATTAGGAAATAATTGAAAGGGACCTAATATGATCCTTATTAGTATGAGCTAGTAACTCTTTAATCTAAGACTAATGTGCTCCTTTCTCATCAATGTGTCATATAATCAGTGACTAGTTGAACAATAACTAATTAATGCCCTTATCTCCCACTATCTGAGAGCTAAAGATGTCAATAATAGCTTTCTATAGGTTGGGGGTCACTGATACCTCCACCTAATAAAGCCTCATAACACACTTTTCATCCACATCAAGTGTGTTAGTGTCTCTAAAATTTTCAACCCAATTCTAGCTCTCATGGCTGATGTCGACAACTCAAATAAAAATTAACTCATCATGAAAAGACTCATAATCTAGTATACATTAACAAGAATGATCATCCACTCTCCTAAATCTTGATGGAACACAAACGTATTTTGATAAAGGTCCCAACAAGTCATAATATCAAAAATTATTCATTTGGAGGTTGGAATGATCTCCACTTGTGAATTCTATAGGATCCCAATATGATCAAGGATGGCCAGTTCATCATTCATCATAAGTGCCAAGACTTAGTGGAGTAAATCCTACTCCTAGACTCTATTCTACCATATGTAAGACCCATGCAATAAATTAAATACCCTATGCTATCCTAAAACAAACATCACTTGTATAAAAAATAAAATTTACAAGTCTCTGGAATATGATCTTAGTAGATGAAGCCATCCCTATTTATAGGTGGTGGTTATAAAACCACCATGGTAGTTATATAACCACCTTAGGTGGCATTTACACAATTATCATAGTTAGTTACATAACTACCCCAAGTGATAGTGTAACTTCCTTTAATGGTGGTTACATAACTACCTGTCTTCAAATAGTGGTGGTTGCAGAACCATCATGGTGGTTACATAACCACTGAACTATAAAGGGTGACAATTCCATCCCTGATGAAGAGTTTTTTGTGTTGGATAGTGCCCTAAAAATCCATCCAAAAATCTCCAAATACTACCATAATCGAGAGAAAAAATTATATTTTCCTGATCGACCCAACCCCATAAACATTTTAATGTTAGTTTTTTGGAAATTCACTAGGTTTCTAATGGGTTTTGATCAAAAAATCAAAAACCTAGAGAAAAAATAAGAGACATTACTTAATCTTTCCCTATATTTCCTCCAGATAGTATATTTTTCATCCTCTCATCATGTTCTTTCTATTGACTACTTCTCACTCAAAATAGCCATAAGAAATATAGAACTCAAGAACTCATGAAACCAATTGGCATAAATGAATTGGTTTTTGATAAGTTTTTAAATATATTGACCCCTAAACTACCTATTTTATTTTAAAAACATTCCATTTTAAAAAAAAAATTAAATTTCATGCATATTTTCATATTTAAAATTCATATTATTATTGTATTTTACAATTCAAGACTCTAAAACTAACATTTTGACAGCTTTATAGCTTTTGTAGTACATTTGTGGTTTTATAGGTTCTTGGCCACTTGCTACCAAATTCAATGCCCTTATGGGATGGTTTAGGTAGTATGTTTTTTATTACACAAAGTTTATGTATTCCTATCCATAGTTTGATTATGTAGTCTATTTTTCACTTTCTTTTCACATTACGCTTGATTCTCATATTTTGCTTACAGGTTGCATGGAGTCTCAACTAGCTTGGTTATGCCACCAAGGTAAGTAATGTATGCCACTAATTGGGACTACACCCTTTCCAATCCATGACAATACATCATCCTAAAGGGTAAATATGTATGCACCCAATTTTTACATGATGCAACATTACCAACATGACAAGTCTAATGATGATGTAATGACCTCCTAATGATACTCAAATGGAAAGTCTATAACACCTCATCATATTTTAACTCCCTCTCTCTCATGCCTCCCAAAACCCTCTTTTTTTTACCTTTGTATCTTCTTTTATATTTTTTCAACCCCTTCTCATTAGTGAGAGAACCATAACTTTAGGTGATAGAACCGTCCTATTAGGTTATGTAGCCATTGCCTTCATGATGGGTTCATCATGGTGGTTATGTAAATCTTCATGGTGGATAAATATTAATAAGGTAATTATATATTAAATATGGGTATTTATATCATTTATAACAATATTTTCATCCTCATAAATGATGGTTATGTAATCACCCCTGTAAATAGGGGCAGTTATATCACTATTATTCTATTTTCCATATTTACTCTAATGAATTATTCTTTGATGAATTTGCATGATTTTTTAAAACTTATTTCTTGTTCTATCCTAATTTTACCTCTAGTCAGCTCAATTCACTCCCTTTTATATTTTCAATTATTTAATGTCCCTCCCAAGTTCAACTCAATTAAACTCCTTCATGCAAGCTCCATTGTTATTTTACAATTAAGCCAATTTTCACTTGATTTTGGATCCAAAAAAGTGTATTTTAAACTTAATATTGCTAAATATTTTAGACATACCCGAATATAATTACTTTCAATCTTTTATTTGTTTATTTTTTATGTTCTACTACATAGTTTTGGATAGGGAGAGCCATTGTTCTCTCAACCTGGTCTTTGAAAATGGTGTATTCAACTAACCACAATCAATTGTTCCTTATATAAAATTTTTATCTTCTCTCATTATCTCATTTATGTAAATCATATATTCATCCTATTTTCTAGTGAGTTCTTAACACCCTCACTTGGGAAAAGTGAGCCATCATATAGAAGACCACAGTGCTACAAACCTTTCACCTTCAGTTGGTCTACATAAGGATCAGATTGGGGGTTCTAGATTATATTTATTTCTTTATTATATTAGATTATATTATTTTCCATTTCAAATTATCTTATAACTCTATTTAAGATTAAAAAATAAATAAAATGTGATAGGATAAATAACTCCCTTCTTTTTCCCATCTTTACTAAAAAGGGTAGTAGATAGATTCATTATTTGCTTGCATCCTTCTCAGTAGATTGACTTTCATTAGCTTAAAATATTGAAATAAAATTTTATGTAACATTTCAAACATTTTCATCCAACACACTATTTATTTTTTAGATTCAAAATGAATTTCATTTCTCACAAAATAATCAATTAGCAAGCAACAAAACCCTAGACAAACTTTAGACAAATAAGAGGTTTTCATGTTTCTAATTTTCACATTATTTTAAATAAAGTTGAATTATATTATTTATATCAATAGTAAAATTCATAATTTATATTTATTATTTCTTGTTCAAACAAATCATTTAAATCTTTCATGCAATAACTAGGAAAGTTGGAGAACTAGCTTAGCCTATTGGTTTGCAAGAAAACTTTAGAAACATTATAGTCTTTCCATTTTAGATTAGATTATTTAATACATTATTTGCATATATAGAAAACACAATTCATATTAAAATCATCCCAAAAATAAAATAATTCAAACTACAAATACACCTACACTTAGATTACATTTAGATAAAGCTAGGAAAATTTAGCATCTTGCATAATAGGATAGATCTCTTTCTCTCTCTTTACATGCATTATCAAATCATTGGAGAAGGATTAAAAAAGTTTTTTATTTCATATAATTTCAATTTTTTCATTTATTTAATTTTATCATTAAATTTAATAAATTAAGAATCTTACATCAAGTCAAAAACAATGAAAATGACAAAAATGACTAAAACATTGTCAAAAGCCTTGTCTAGTCATACAAGAGAAAAACAAACCTTGATTCCAAAGTACTATCAATTAATTACTAATTCATTTATATAATCTCATATTTTTACAAATTTACCTAATACTTCTTGGATTACACTTCCCAAAACACCCAATCTTATTAGAGGAGGTATTTTCCTTTAGGTTAGTGCACCCAGTCCCACAGTTGGCATAAAATTTGATATAATTAATCAGACTTGGAGAGAGATATTATGTTCCAACCCAATCCATCATCTCATTTTTTACTATCACAATTATTTAAGAAGAGCATTAATGAATTCCTTATCCACCTATAATTATCCTTCCCCAAAACAAAGGCCATCACTACAACACCATCCATGTGTAGTTTCCCATTCTCACCTCTTTATTCTCCTTAGGGTTATCTTCATCTTAGATAATTCACATTTATGGATGACATTTACTGGGTATATCCAACCTAATATATTATATCTCTTCTTATGAGTAATATATCCCAATCTCCCCTATTTCCTTAGTCTTAGCATCAACCAAGAGATTTGCCTTCTTGTGGTCTCAGAGACCAAAGGACCTTGTAGCTTTATTTATACACAACTAAATGCTATTAAAAATCATTGTGACATTATTGAGGTGTTTTTGTTTCATCACAAAAACCCATTACCTTGACCCATTCTAAATCCCATTTTGTCCATCAACCAACCCAATCCATACCCCATCCATTATGTCAGTTGCCTCGACCTGACCTCAAAGAGTCGAGTACATATTTTTGCATATGTTATTTATGTGTACATAGAGTCCATAACGTTACCAAGGGTTTTACTATATTTAATTTCACTAACCTTGAACACTTTATATTTATTTTTAATCATAACCTTAGTTTATTCATAACATGTTGGTGGTGTTTTCTCATTGGCCCTAAGACTTTCAACTTTTTGAGTAATCCAAGATTAAAATATTGGTGTGGATAGAATTCCATAGCTTTCCTCAACCCCTATGAAATTTTTTAACCATCTTATTAAATCCTTATGACATTTCATCTACCATGAAAAATAAAATTTATATGCAACACATCCTCAGAAAAGGGTTTTTATGGAGATTGACCTAGCCAAATATCTTAAGGAGCCCATTGAAATTCAAGTCATATATAAATGATTCACATGTGTTCTTTATATTAACCTTCCAAATACTTATTTAAGGTGCCAATACTTGGATCATATGATTTTAAAATGCCCTTTAATGGTCTCCACTTCTCTTATTCCTTAAAAATAAAAGTGGGTCTAAGTCCAAACCCCAAAATGGGAATCTTTACAGTTGAACCATAATTATTAATAATAAAAATAATTCAGGTTGGGGTAATTACAAGCCCTAATCTAATATTTATTTACCCATAGGAGGTCCTATTTATTTTTTCTCTACTATAAAAATGTCTTCTCCTACTCAATCCTCAAGTGATTACTAGTGTATGCACTAAAATCCACTCACCCTGCTAATTACACTAATTTCACTAATTTAACCTATAACTACATTTCCTATCTAATTGAATAATATCCCATTACCTATTTACTACATCCTACAAACCTTATTCCATCCCATAACCAATTAATCCCCTTCATTAATCTACTAACAAAACCCATTGACCTACTAACTTACCCCCTAAAACACTTGCCAATTTAAAAATACAATTTATTCTACCTACCCATCTACCACCCTATTCCTAGCTATTATTAAACCCCTAAATCCTAATAGAGATTTTTATAATTAAATAATTCTATAAATCTTATATATTTTAACCCATTTTTCCTTTATCATTCTCCATTCTAGGATATTTCCAATGATTTTTTAACCTTGACCTTGACCTTGACTTTGATATTGAATATCTCTACCTTAAAAAATCATATCTTTAATGGAGAATTCTAGGATATTAAGATTATGACCTTAACCTTGATATTTAATATCTCTAAAAAAATTTCAATATCTTCTGATAAATCTTATGATATAATTTATTAATTAGAGAAGACACCCACTCAAATGTCATTAACATAACTTCTCAAAACATCTCCTTTACATCAAGAGATGCTTAAATAGGTTTTGAATGACCTCAAGGTCCCTAGTGATATTGACACCAATCAATTCTAGGCATTAGTGGGACATTTATCCCCTTCTCAAAAAATTACCTTTGGTGCTTAGGACATGCCTCTTATTGGCCCCCATCATAATTATCCATTATTTATCAAAGTCTCCATAGCAAATCACCATATTCCCTAGGTACTCATAGATGGGTCAATATTAAATTTATGTAATCTATATTTATTAAATAAAATAGGGTATTTTGAATATTCTTTAGGTCCTACTTTGATTATGATAAAATCATATGATGATAATAAATGACCATCTACAAGCACTATCTACCTTCTCATTATCGTGGGACCCTTGGTACATCAAACCCTACTCCATGTTGTGGATGTTGATTTACCCCATAATATGCTACTAGGTCACTCCTACATCCATGAGATGAAATTTGTCCCATCTGCCAATGTCTGAAATTTCCCCACTTAGACATGGAAGTCACCATTCCTATGAAAATTTATCATTTTTGTAGTTGCCAAATGGATCAATCCCAATCATATCATTCTCCTAGCATAAAAAAAATCTATTTTAATCCCAAAAGTTGTTAAGTATATATGCCCTAAAAAAATTAAAACTTATTCAGATCTACTACCTAAAGTCACTCATTTAAAATCACATCCATAGGTTGTGTGGAATACGAATATAAATCCTTTTGCGTAGGTGATTTACCTCTTTCCCTATGCAGTTATGGGTCCCTAGCTATGCGAAAGACCAATCCTATCAAATATCAATTTGGACTAATGACCTTCTCCAATGTAAGACTATTATCCAAAGAGTATATTGATGAATCAAATTAATCATGGCTTATTTTAGAAGATGAATCCCTCACATCTCCTAGAAAGTGATACCCCCACATTCAAAAAATGTTACAGAACATGCATTATCAAGGGAAAAGATTAGGGAGACATGTGAAAGGTGCTTAAACCCATCATAGTTCAAAAACATCCATAATATCTTAGTTTAGGGTACAAACTACTTGATGATGACTTAAATAGTAATATTGTGGATACTTGTTCAGTCCGTAAGGAGTCTCTCTTTGATGAAGAATTTAAGATGGGATCTATTTATAGTTGTTATGAGGAGCTTGTTGTCACAAACCTTTTCCTAGACACCACTCTCTCCACCATCAACATATTCCTCTACTATCCCTCTTTAATTGATTGGGATCAACATCAGGGGCCATCCTTTGATATGTTTCAAAATGATGAGGCAATTTTAGAAGTTCTAGGGGCTCAAGATTTTATGCCTTTCAACAATCATTGGGGAACATATTACTTAAAGAGTTTTGAAATGTTTTATCATGGTGTTATTCTAACATTCCTTAGCTTGAACCCTCCTTAATAGTGCATCATTTGGTTTTTCATCCTAATGCTAAAACAATCAAGAAGAAATTATGGAAGATGCAACCTAAAGTAGCCCTATTAGTTAAGGAGGAGTTACAAATTTTTTTGGAAGAATGTTTTATCTAGCCCATTGATTATTCTAATTGGATATCCAATATTATCCTTGTGGCTAATCCACAAGGAGGAATTTAGTTTTTCATGAATTTTCAAGACATTAATAAGGCATGTCCCAAGGATGAATTCCCTCTTCTAAATATTGATATGATTTTGGATTCAATAGATGGGTATGAAATGCTATCTCTCATGGATGATTGTTTGGGATTTAATAAAATTAAAAGCATGCCCAAAAATCAACATAAAATAGCCTTCATCACTCTAAGGGGGACCTTTTGTTATCAGGTCATGCCCTTTAAATTCAAAAATGCTAGTGCTACTTATCAATAGGAAATGATAGTTATTTTTCATGATATGATGCATGATATAGTTGAAGATTATATGGATGATAACCTAAGGAAGTCATGACTCAGATTGGAGCATAATGTAGTCTTAACAAGAATCTTTGAGTGGTTATGAGAGTATAAAGTCAGATTAAATCCAAAAAAATGTGTATTTGGCATAACCTCAGGCAAATTACTAGGATTTATTATATCTAGGAGAGGCATAGAAGTGGATACAACTAAAGTCAAAGCTATTATGGAAATGTCTCCCCATCACAATTTGAAGTAGCTTAAGAGTCTCTAGGGAAAGTTACAAGTTATTCGGTGATTCATCTCTCAGCTCACAAGTAAATGTCACCCTTTTACCCATATTTTGAATAAGGGGACTACTTTTAATTAGAACTAATAATGTCAATAGGCCTTTAATAATCTCAAATAGTATTTAAAAAATCAACCTGTGTTATCACCCCCTATCATGAGAAGGCCCTTGCTCTTATATATTTTTATAAATCCATGTACAATAGGTGCCCTACTCACACAACACAATGATGAGGTAAAGGAGCAAGCAATTTATTATCTTAGTCACACTCTAATATCTTATAATATAAATTGTGATCCAATTGATAAAGATTGTTGCATCGCAAAAATGTTGGTATTATATACTTAACAATCAAGTCTAGCTCATCACTAAAGTTGATCCTCTCAAATATTTACTATAAAAATCAGCCCTCACAGGATGAATGGCCAAATGGATTATGTTATTTAGTGAATTTGATATTGAATGTGTTAATAAAAAGGCCATTAAGGGACAAGTGATATAAAATCAACTAGTAGAAGCACCTATTATCATGATTGAGCCTTTTACCACAACCTTCCTAGATGAATATATAATGAATACTTCAAAATATAATGGTTGGAAGTTATATTTTTATGGCTCATTCAAAATGCATGGATGAGGCATAGGCATCCTTTTAGTCACCCCACAAGGTGACCTTATTCCAAAATCCTTTTGCCTTGATTTTTCATGTAGCAAAAATATTTATGAATATGAGGCTTTAATAGCTATCCTTTAACTATCCATCCAATGGAATATCTAGAATTTATAAGTATTTGGTGATTCATAGCTCATAGTTAAGCAGGTTAATGATGAGTTCCAAACTAAGGATGAAAATTTACTCCCTTATAAGCAATTGGTAGATCAGTTGAAGCAGAATTTTTATTCTATTACATTTGAACAAGTGCCACAAGGGAGTAATAAAATAACTAATTCAATGGCCACTATAGGATATTTTAACAGATCACCCTGAAGATGTCCTTGAAGGGAATTTTATAATAGAATATCTAATCCTTCCAACCCATCAATTTATGGCTTCTTTACAAATTTGTGTTATTCTTGATCTTAGTCTTTCCTGGTACCACAACATTTATAATTACCTCAATAATAACATATTACCACCAAACCTCAATTGCCATCAGCATAAGGCCTTCATCCATCATACTTCTCATTACATTATCCTTGATAACATGATTTATCATAGAGGCTATGACAGGACTTTGTTAAGATCCCTGATCTTGTAAGAGGCTTCTCTCATGATCAAGGAGGTCCACAATGGTATTTTTGGTGGTCATATTAGTGGAATAGACCTGGCTAATAAATTACTCTAGGTTGGATATTATTGGCCAACCATGGAACATGACTCCTACCAATATGTGCAAAAATGTGTAGCTTGTCAAAAACATGGTAATCTTATCCATACACCTGTGTACGAATTATAGCCTATCATGAATCCATGGCCATTATCTATATGGGTACTTGATTTTATTGTAAAGATAAACCCTACATCTTCTAATGGACATAAATTTATCATTACTACTATAGCGTATTCCACTAAATGGGTAGAAGCAATTTTGCTTACCTATAATATAGGCCTCTAGATTTCTAAATTCATTCTCAATTAGATCATTTGTTTTTTTGGCATTCTTTCCAACATCATATTTGATAATAAGAAGTCCTTAAAAAATTAGGAAGTCAAGGCCTTGTGTCAATGGTACCACATCAATCAAGAATTTTTCTTCCTTTTACTACCCTCAAGGAAACAGACAAATTGAAGTAACTAATAATACTCTTATCAAGATTCTCAAGAAAATAGTTAATGAGGTAGGTAGGAACAAGCATCAATAATCATATCTTGTGCTTTGGTCTTAAAAAATAAGTGTTTGAACACCTACTAGGGATACTCCATAGGTGTTCTTATATGGGAATGAATTTATCTTGCCTATGGAATTAGATCTCCCATCCTTGTGAATCTCATTATGGGGCATTATCATTAATCATAATTTTTGACAAGAAATGTTACAAGAATTGGATATTCTAGATGAGAAATGATAAAGGGAACTCAATCATTTATGGGCATACCAGAAAAAATTAAAAGGCCAATTCACAAGAAGATTTGGTCCTAAAAGAGAATCAAAAAATACTAATGCTGATAGGAATAAGAAAGGCAAATTTGAAGCCAATTATCTCAAACCTTATATAATTTGCCAAGTTTGGATATAAAGCCTACAAGTTAGCTACACTTGAGGCTAAAGAGCTTTATGACCCAATGAATATAATGCATCTAAAATGTTTTTACACTTTATAGGTTCCACCTTACCTCCATCTATGGATCCCCACTCTTGGGGGCATAGCCATTTTCATTCCATTATTATTCTTCTATTTCCGCTCCATCTTCCCATCCTTGACCCTAGTCCTAATAGTGGGCATCCATTGCATGTTTATAAGGTAGAAATGGGAGATAGGCAATTTAAAACAATAGAGAAGTCATTGATTATTATGCAATGGGTATGTATATTAGGGAAGTCCTCTGGAGTCTATGTATCCATATCTATCATACATATATCCCCAATCCCATCACATCATTATATTTTCCATTTATTTTACCCTATCACATCCTCTTTGACAAATGTGTCTCCTTTTAGCCTCAATATAATCCCATTCCCATTTGTCTATTTCTGCCCTAAAATCATGGTTCACACCTTCCCACTAATTTTTTCACTATGAAGGGGTCAAAATCCAAGTTTTTACTTAGGGAGTTTCACATCAATTTTGATAATGAATCTCGATTGATCATCCTAAAACCCAATCTATGGATGCTTTAGAATTTGGGTAGATCCTTATTTCAATCTAGTACTATTAGGCACAATATATCCTTCGTACATATCCCCTTGTCATCATTAGGTCCATTATTCCAAATCATTTTATAATCACCTTTTTATGTACTTGTATATCCTTTTTATTATCCCTATCTTTAGTCTATGTTATCATGTGATTATATTATGTGAATATGTGTATATTTTGAATATGTGTGGTTGTTTGCTCAATTATTTACATATTAGTTACATGATTTTTTAAATATAATAGTCTTATTATCATTTATTATATATTTTATCTTGTCAAATTTTAAGGAAAAAAGGATGGTCTAAGTAACCCCTAAACTTGTTTCAGGCAATGCCACTTTCAAATAGAGTTCCCTCATGCACCCCGATTAAATGTACTTTTGAAATCCTTTATGTCATTGACACCTCATTACTAATCAGTGCAACATTAAAAATCATTGCATACATTATTAATGGCTTCAAAATTTTCCACCCATCCCATTTACCTCAATCCTATCATCTATAATGTCTACCCTATCATTGTCCCATCTAAGCCTATTTTCCCCTCTCTCACCATCCGATCATTACCCTACCTCTATGGTGCAGAAGGATTCCTAACCCAAATTATGAGACATAATAAATTACAATAGACATTACTTTACATATCTCATTACCATCATATTATACCATGTATCTAAACATAAACCACTATCCCATACCATCTCATCACATAATATATATCTATCCAAACATTTACATGTCATCTCAAACAATATGTTCATATCTAACCCATCATCTACCATGATCAAATACATAAAAAAATGTCAAATAATCACATCACATACATCAATTAACAACCATTATATCGACATCACATCCATTACATCATTATAAACATAAAATGATATATCTAAAAAAATCACATCATCATCACATAAAATATATCTCAATCACCTAATAAAATAAATAAAGCATCTAAATTTATCCATCATCCATACTAAAAAAATTATAAACATGTAAATCCATCACATCACATCTAAACTCATGCATCTAATCAAAATACGTCTAATCACATCATATGTAAACTCATCATATTATATATATATATATATATATATATATATATATATATATATATATATATATATATATCTACATGGAGTCCATGTCAAAAATAGATATAATACGTGGGCCCATGGGGCAAGAATGTGCTATAACACAAAAAATACTCTATACATATCATGCCTCATGAGGTCATGGCTATAGTCTTGGTGGTCCTCTCAGAGGTTGATGAAATAAATGTGAAGATTTGGCTCTAAATGATGTTGCACGCTATCCTATTGGCATTATTTCCTCATATAGATTCTTATAGTACTAGGCCTCTCATGTAAATCTCATGATGTTCTTCATGACACTAGTCATCCCACCCTCTCTCATCATTTTTTTCACCTCTTCCTTGTCCTTTTCATCCACATATACCTCCCCCAACAAAGTCTAAATCTATACTTACATATGGGTGATTTGTCCCTGATACCCTATGATTTATGCATCTTAACTACATATCTAACTCTACAATGTGACTATCTACACCTATAATATTGTGACCTAACCCTTAACCTAGTCACATGTGCCTATCACTAGGCCAATTACCCATCTCTTTATGATATCTAGGCTTGTAGCTATGCTTGTAGTTGATACCTCTCCTGAGTGATCCCATATATCTCTATTAATTGAGCCTAAATACTTATCTACATCCCTGCTATTAATGATCTATCATCCTTCACTAGAGGCCAATGAGATGCCCTACACATCTCCACTACCACTACCCCCAACCTGAGTATCCACCTATACTTTTGCATGAGTTTGGGCACCACTCCCCCCATCCTATTAGGAATTAAATACTTTTAAACCAGATTTAATATGACCATAAATCAGATCTAAACTATGCAATAGCATGCATCATGGAAACATTCCTCAAATCATAGTTATTATATAAGCATAAATAGAGAGAACAAGAATCAATCACACATAACACAGATCTATCATTGTTTACCCAATGTGGGCTACATCCACCAAGAAAGTTATCAAATAAAATAGTAATACAAAACAAGATTACAATGAACTCTCACAGAGATAGAAAAATCTCCTATAAAAAATGTTACACAAAAAGCTACACTTTCACCTACACTTGCACAATGTTATATCTCACAATCTACTATACCACACCCTACAATAAACACCTACACTTTGACTCTGATCCTTAAAGCCACACCCTATAAATAAACCATCAAACTCTAAAGGCCACACCACACCCTATATATATAACAAATGAAGGAAAATCCATAAAAGAAGGAGAAATTACACCATGCTTATCCAAGACAAGCTTTATCCACAAATGACATCTCAGTTTTACCTCATCAAGCTCATCCAAAAGCTTACCCAAGAAGGAACATGCCAAAGATAGAGTCTCCACTTTTTAAGGCACATTTTATAACAACATGTGATCACAACCAACACCTTGAAACAAGTAAGTCAATACATTTTCCAATGAAAAACCAACTCCCTCATATCAAGGAAGTCAACATGGAAAATAGAGATCTAATAACCATCTTCATAAAATATGGAAACATAGAAATGAGACATATACTAGGAATATACCACTCACATGTGGAGCAAGGTTCCACAAAAGGTGGATTAGGTAAAACTATGATCCCCACATTTATGGAGCTATCTAGGCCCAAAAAATATACTCTTAAGGTCATGTGATAGCCCCAAAGGGATCCACACTTGACAATCTCCCACTTGGAGACTGTTTCTCCTTAACAAAATCGATCACTGCTCTATGACCACTAAGGCCAACCAAATATAAACATAGTCTTAACTTGTCCAATGTGACCACCTTGGTCATCATATCTACAAGATTATATCTAGTATGAATCTTCTCCAACTTCACCAAGTTTTCCTCCAAATTTGTCCTAATAAAGTGATAACATAACTAAATGTGTTTCATCCTTAAATGGAAAGCAGAGTTCTTTGTCAAATGAATAGCAATATGACTATCACTGTGTAGTCTCCCAACTTCCTTCTCATGCCCCAATTCTTAAAACAACTCCTATAACCAAATAATCTCCTTGCTAACCTCTGTGGTAACAACATACTCTATATCTGTGGTTGACAAAGCCATAATTTTTTGTATCCTATATATCCAACTAACCATTGTATCTCTAATAGTAGATATATAACCTGTCATACTTCTCTTGCTATCAATATCTCCTACCATATCCAAGTATACATAACCATGAAATGTGGTATCTAATCCACCATAACATAATTCAAAATGCATGGTTCCTCTCAAATATTGAAGATTCCATTTAACTCCCTACCAATGCTCATAACTTAGATCACGCATATACCTATTCACAACTCCCACTACTTGGGAAATATCCATCCTAGTAAAAACCATGGCATACATCAAGCTACCAACTATCAATGAGTAAGGTACCTTGGAAATCTTAAGATTTTTGGCTTTTGTCTTGGGACACTACTTCTTTGATAATCTAAAGTGGCCTAACAAAGGAGTACCAATAGATTTAACATCCAACATGCTAAACCTTTCCAAGACTTTATTCACATACTCTAATTGAGATAAGATTAACTTCCTCTCCTTCCTGTCATGATAAATCCTCATACCAAATATTTACTTTACAACACCCAAATCCTTCATAAAAAAGGAGTCACTAAGCTATTTCTTGAGCATATGAATATGGTGTATGTTATTTATTAAAATTAACATGTCATCCATATAAAATCATAACATAATAAAGGAACCATCATCAAAATGTGTGATGTACATACAATGGTCAGAATGACACCTTTGATATTCTTTTCCAACATAAAATAATCAAATTTCTTATACAATTGTCATGGATCTTGTTTCAAGCCATAAAATCTCTTCTTTAGTCTGCACACATTGTTCTTCAATTTAACCTCATAACCCTTTGGATTCTTCATCCACAACTCTTCATCCAAATCACCATGAAGAAAAGTAGTTTTCACATCTAACTATTCTAATTGATAATCCTCAATTGCAACTAAACCAAGAATAGTCCTAATAAAAGTCTTTTTTACAACAGGAGAGAAAATCTCATCAAAATCAATACCTAATTTTTGTGCAAACCCATTGACCACCATCCTAGCCTTATACCTTTTTCTCCCTTCATCTTCTTCTTTTATTCTAAAGATCCACTCGTTTGGAAATGCACTCTTTCCCATGGGTATCCTTACCAAATCCCACATTTGGTTCTCCATGAGAGATCCATTCTCTTCATCCATGGATTTCTCCCACTTCAACTTGGCATCTACCTACATTGGTTCCTCATAACACTCTAATTCCCCATTGTCAGTGAGAAATAAATAAGTTAAATAAGGAGAAAAATTTTAGGTGTTCTTTTTACCCTAGAAGACCTTCTTACCATAAGAGTTTTGGGTTCTTGTGTAGAAGGTGCTTGAATTGAATCTATTGTTCCCAAAATTAGCTACACTCATTTTTGGAACAACCCCTATGAAACTTGTCCTTTTCATATTTTTCTCTCTAGGTTCATCTTTTAAGGCAAATTTCTCTTGATCTCGGGTTTTGTCGACTTACATCTTTGAAAAAGTTTGTGACCTTTCTTAGTTATGATTTCCTAGCAAACATGAAATTCATTGTGATTTTAATGTGATCAGAATGTCTAAATTTTGATAAATTTCAAAGAGTTAGTGTTGTTTTTTAGCAAATATGCAAAAGCGGCAAATTTTGCCGCCATTGCATATTTTTCAGCAAATATGCAAAAGCGGCAAATTTTTCTGCCATTGCATATTTTTTAGCAAATATGCAAAAGCAACAAATTTTGCCACCATTGCATATTTTTCAGTAAATATGCAAAAGCATCAAATTTTACTGTCATTGCATATTTTCAGCAAATATGCAAAAGCAGCAAATTTTGCCACCATTGCATGTTCTTCAATAAATATGCAAAAGCATAAAATTTTTCCACCATTGCATATTTTTATCTTTTTACTTCTCTATGCAAGGACAGAAATTTTTGCTAGCCATGCATACCTTCCCCTCATTTTTACTATCTTTGGAAAATTTTCATTTTCCTATTTTCTGAGCCCGCTTCCCTTTTGTTTTCTGACTTGCTCACACCTCATCCCTTTCAAGCGCATTTCCCTAATCATGATCATCAAATGTACAATTTTTATAGATTGCTAATTTTTCTCCTAATTACACAATCATGATTTTTACTGTAGTTTCTCTAAAGGATCCCTCTTCATCGATGTCTTTTTAATAAAAGTTCTTCCAGATCACTGAAGTTTCTCTGAAGAAGTTGAAGACAATGAAGTATAAGTATCAAGGTGTTTTTTTAATCACCTCAGTTGCTTCTAATGTTGATGACATTAAGGATATAGAGATTGGGCACATGGATATGCTCGAGTTCATAGAAAGAACCAAATCAAGAAATCCCAGCCATGAAATGAAGAAGACTGGCAATAAAGATTGAAGCTATTCTTCCATACTTATGCACTTTGTAACTGACTTGGGACATTTTCACATGTACTTTTATTATGTGTAATTACATGTAAAAATCTAGAAAATGTCCCAAAGTCAACGCTGACTCATCTTTGACTAGGTTTTCAATATTTTAATCTTTTTTCAATTTTGAAGGTTTCTCCCTATATATAGAGGGAACCTCTTTTGTAAAATAGGTCTGGATAATTGAGAGCAAAAACTTTGTTGAAATTGAGACACTTATTGAGACTTTGTGCTCAATTTATAAATCATATTATCGAATGAATGAGAAACAAGCTTATTTTAGACTTTGTGTTGGAGTAATTTGTGTTACTTAGGAAATAGTTCTTATGTTCTCTTTCCTGATAATCTCTCATCTGTTTAATTTAATAAGCAAATTGTGTGTATTGAAATTATCTAAAGATGTCTCTAAAGAATAAAAGAAATACTTTGAGCTACTTTTATCTTGGTAACCCTTTTATTCATTGTAGTTTTAAGTGAAGACTTTGGGCTTTGTTTCACTCTACTGCTACGTGTGTTTCAAATTAGTGGAGGCAACGGATGACTTTGTGCTTTCATGGGTTTTCTTGTGGACCTTATTACTACTTTAAGATATTTTCTGCTCTGCACTAGATACCATTCCTGAAAGAAGAGGAATGTTTTCAGCTATCGACCGAGACTTCTCTCTTTTGTTCCTTAGACATCATCTCTGAAAAAAGAGAGATGAATGGTGTTATACTACCTTGAGTATTATTTTTTGCTTACTTATATATACATATATCATATAAGTGATTCATAGGTAACCCCCTTTGATGAGAGGAGAGATTTATCTCGTTAAGATGTGGTAAACCTACACTTTTTGTGGCATAAATCTCCTTATATTATGGTTGATATACCTATTTTGTCATCAGTTTGTTGACAACAAAATATTCACCCAACAGAATCATTGGATACTTTTCCATCCACAATGTCATCCAAAACTATGTACTCTTTCTATTCCTATTCTTGTTCTTGCAACTGATTCTTATACATGAATTTTTCATTAAAGGTTACATCTCTAGACTAAATTATTTTCTTATCTTTAATGCTCCATAAACAGAAACCAAAGTCATCCTCACCATAACCAATAAATGTGCATTTATCTGATTTAGCCTATAACTATGTCTTATTCTCTTTCTTAATGAGAGAAAAATCCTCACATCTAAAGACTCTAAGAAAATAATAATCAACATTCTTACCAGACTAAGCTTGTTCAGAAAGGTCTTTTGTTAATTAGATATATTACCATGCTAACTGCTTCTACCCAAAATTGTAAAGGCAACCCTGCATATAACCTCATGCTCCTAGCATGTTCCATTATAGTTTTATTCATCCTTTTAGATACCCCAATCTATTGTTGAGTTCCTAGAACCATGCTTTGTCTATGGATTCCATTGTTAGAATAATAATCAAAGAAAGCATTACTACAATACTTAAGTCCATTATTTGATATAAGACATTTCAACTTGAGACCTATTTCATTCTCAACCAAGGCTTTCCACTTATTAAAAGTGTTAAATACATCATATATATTTTTAATGAGATAAACCCAAACTTTCCTGGTTGTATCATCAATAAAAGTAACATAATAATTAGATCCACTAATAGAAGATACCTGAGCTGGTCCCCATATATCTGAGTATACAAGATCTAACTTGTAATCTTTCTTTATAGGTCTAATCTGTAGGAACTTAACCCACTTCTATATTCCATACACATAATCTTCATAGAAGTCTAGATCTATGTATTTTAATCTAGGCAACTTATCTTTTAAGATCTCCATGCCCTTATGGCTCATATGACCGAGCCTATAATACCACATAATTTCATCTCCATTTATATAAATTAAATCATTAGAATAAACACTACTAGACAAATATAAAGTACCAAATTCATTACCTCTCAAAATCACAAGAGCACATTTGGTAAATTTCCAAGAATCTATAGTAAACAATACTGAACATCCCTCACTACCCAATTGCCCCACTGAAACCAAATTTTGTCTCAACATAAGCACATGTCTAACATCCTTAAGGATCCATATGTTCTCATTATGCATCTTAACCTAAACATGACCTTTCCATACTATCTAACATGGTTCATCATCACCAATATAAACATGTCCTAGATTCTCTTGAACATAATCAATAAAATAATACCTATGTGGGGTGGCATGAAAAAATGCCCTTGAATCTAAAACCCAAGACTCATGAAAACTATCCATAGAAATAATTAAAGCATCTTGACATGATTTACCTGATGTCACATTTACCTCATTCATTTCTTCCTTGTTGGCATTCTTATCCCAAATTCACCAACAACCCTTCTTTGAGTGTCCACTCTTTCCACAATGCCAACATATCATCTTAGATCTAGATATGGACTTAGATCTACCTTTTGACTTTTCTTAGTTTCTTTTGCTATTTTCTTTTTACCTCCCTCTAGTATAAATGGATAAATCATTACCTAAAGATGATTCACCAATTTTTTTCCTTCATATCTCCTTGCTAAGAATCACACCTACAACATCTTCAAAATTCAAGCTTCCCTTGGTAGGGAATGCTTTACTCACGCCTATAACCAAACTTTCCCAAATATCTAGAAAATAACATAAAATTAACAAAGCTCTAACTTCATCATCAAACTTAATTCTAATTGAAGTGAGCATACTTACTATCATATTAAAATCATTTAGATGATTGGCTATTGAATCATTCTCAGACATTTTCATATTAAACAATATTTTCATAAGAAAAAATTTATTATAAGTAGAGGGTTTCTCATATAAATTTCCAAGTTTATCCATGAGATATTTTATGGTTTTCTCATAATAAATATTAAATGCAAAGAAGATGCAAGGCATAATCGAATGGCTCCCAATGCCTTCCTATCAAGTAATGACCAATCCACATCACTCATACTTATAGGTTGTTCTCCTTTCCCCTCCAAGTGTTAGGTTATGGAGCTAAAAGCTTCAACCCTTTGCAAACAGTGGAACAAAAGGTTGCTGAGATCCAGAAGCACCGGCGTCGGTAGCAGGACTGAGGTCGATCGAGACCAGTGCAAAAGGCCACCAGCGATGGTAGGGAGTCGGCCGACGTCGACAGAACCAGACAAGCAGGGACCGACGTCAGTTGCTTGTGTGTTCTAGAACTGCTTGTTTCACAGACAATTAGTTAAGTGAATGAAGAGTTTACATGTTAAGACCAGCCAAAGTCTTGGGCTGCGAGGATAATTGTCTAAATTAAGATTCTAAGTTATTGTTTGAGTTAGGGATCTATTTATAGACCCATTGGCATGTATTGTTTATGCATGAGATAGAAAGGAAGAGTTCCTTCTAGTTGTAAGATCTGTGAGTTGCAGGTTGTTGCAAGCTCATTGGGGATCTACATGTAAGTTTGGTCTTTGAATTTTAGGTTGCAGGTTCATGAGAGATCAGCTTGAAGTGCTATAGAGTGCTTGGTGTACCGGCAGGGTTATTACTGACTGGTTGGTGAGGTGAACACCAATTCTGTGTGTGAGTTGGTTGTTGGGACCATTTTTTGTGTAGGAGAGTGTGTGTGAGAAGAATTACTATACACTTGAGGTGTGGCGAACCTCTGTAAGGTGAAAGAGTGTGGCGGCTCTTTGTTGTATTCTTTTTTGTAAAGTGTTAATACAAGATAGTGTATTGTCTCTCATATTCTATGCTATTGGTGAATTCTAGTTACTTGTGTTTTTGGTTATTTCCGCATATTCAATTGCTTATATTTGGTAATCATAATGTGCTCTTTCTGAGGAGCAAGATCCTAACAGGTGGAATTAGAACAGGTGTGTTTGTTCTTGGATTCTCCACCTCCCCTAACAAGTGGTATCAGAGCTTTTGGTTGGGATACTAACAGATTGGTTTAGATCTGGGTAGTGTGTTTTGATTACAAGTTACTCACAGGGTTTCTGTTTGAGTGGGAGTTGAGCAATGGCAGAAAATAGTCAGCTACGAATGGAAAAGTTTAATGGCAAGAACTACCAATTATGGAGGATGCAGATTGAGGACTATCTGTATCAGAAAGATTTGTACTTACCATTGGGTGGGGTTGCTAGCAAACCCTCGGATATGAAAGATGAAGAATGGGAGGTTCTTGATCGGAAGGCTCTGGGATCTATTAGATTGAGTCTTGAATCATCTATGATTTCTAGCTTATCACAGTGTAAGACAACGGTGGAGTTGATGAAATCTTTGGCAAATTTGTATGAAAAACCCTCGACTTCTAATAAGGTATTTCTTATGAAGCGTTTATTTAATTTGCAAATGTTGGAAGGTGGATCTGTTCATAGCCATCTTAGTGATTTCCATGGTTTGGTAAACCAGTTAAGTTCAGTCAATATTGTATTTGATGATGAAATTAGAGCTCTCTTAATCTTGTGTTCATTACCTAAAAGTTGGGAAGGTTTGGTAATGGCAGTTTCTAATACTGTGTCTCCTTCAAAAGTCTTAAAAGTGGATGATGTTGTGAGTGTGATCTTGAATGAAGAGATATGCAAGAAAAGCACAGGTGAATCATCTGGAGATGATTTGAGTGTTGAAGGAAGAGGAAGGCCAAGAGAGAAGATAGAGCGTGGGAGATCAAGGTTGAAGACAGGCAGAAGATCCAAGTCCAGGTATGGCAGAATAACCTGCTGGAAATGTGGAAAGCAAGGGCACTTAAAGAGAGATTGCAAATCAGGTGAAGATCAGCATGAAGGACATGGAGAAGAAGCAGATGTTGCAGATTACGTTACACAGGATGCTCTGGTATGTTCTTTGGATAAAGTAGAATCTTGGGTTTTAGATTCTGGTGCCTCTTTTCATGCATCCCCACATAGGGAATTTTTTCATGAGTATGTCCAGGGAGACTTTGGAGAAATTTGTGTAGGGGATGGTAAGTCTTGTCAGATTACTGGCAAAGGAAAAGTGAAGCTGAAATTGTAGACAGGTGACACATGGGTGTTAAAGGAGGTCATGCATGTCCCAGTTCTGAAGCGGAATTTGATTTTTGTTAGAAGTTTGGGTGATGAGGGTTGCACAGTAACTCTCACAGCGGACTCTTGGAAGGTTTCCAAGGGTACACTTGTTGTAGCTAGAGGTAAGAAAGTAGGTACACTTTAGCTATCTGCTTGTATTACTGATTCTCTTTCTGGGTTATCTACTTCAGCTGTAGATTCGGAGATGTGGCTTAATAGGCTTGGTCACATAGATAAGAAAGAAATGCTTGTTCTTGAGTCAAAGAGTATGCTTTCAGATTTGGAAGGCATGGATCGTGGTTTCTGTATGTAGAAGAAGAAAGTTACGTTTCTTGAGGAATCCGATGTTAGTGACAAGAACAAGAAAGCCTTGGTTTTCAAGGAGAAGGTGACAGACAGAGTTCAGCACAAGATGCAGAGGAATTCTGAGCAGAGCAAGGGTGATTTGGACAAGGGTTTGATCCAAAAGGAGCTCACAGGAAAAAGTCAGGTCTCACAAGAAAAACACAGAGACCGATGTCGGCAGGAAAACCGGCATCAGTGTCCAGACAGGGACCGACGTCGGCTATGTGCAGCCCGACATCGGTGACTCAGGGCAGATAGAGACTGGCGTCGGCTAGGGGAAACCGACGTTGGCAAGGTGGCAGTCGTAGGGAACCGACATCGGTCGGCTGTAGACTGAGATGTGACCAGCATCAATCACTGAGATGAATTTTGGGTGGACAACTAGTTGTCATGGAGTCTCAAGTGCCCATATGGAGGACTGAAGGTGTAAGTAAGTTCTTAAATTCATCATTTCCCTTCTTTACACTACTTGTTGCTCACTTATGGCATAGGACCAGGAAGTTGTTAAAGAAGCAGAACAGGTAGATCCAGGAAACAGTGGGAGCTTGGCATGGATGAGGATGTGATTCCTTGGAGGAGAACCAAACATGTGTTTTGGGTAGAGTTCCCAGCTGGAAGTAAGCACTAAGAGACGAATGGATGTTTAGGATGAAGAAGAGCAGAAATGGATACGTGAGATGGAAGATCAGGGTATATGATCTTGTATTAGCTGCAGGGCAATGGAGGTTTGATCATTGTGTTTCTCTTTACCAGGTTGGATAATATTAGCTACATTATCCTATTTCTGTATGATGTGCTTGTTTCAGGGTTACATATATAGGTATTGTTGAACTAAAGGTAAAGCTAGTTCAGGGGTGTGTCATGGAGAATCTAGGAGCAGCAAGATTCTTTGGCATGAGTGTGTTCTAGAGACATGGAGGTCTTGTTGACTTTATTTCAGGATGATTGTGTGAGACCGGTTAGCACGCCGATGGTTAGACAGTTCATAGAACAGGGGTCTTGATTCACATAATGAGGTTAAGTGCATGGTATGTACTAAACCTGAGTTTTCCCAAACAGTGGAAGTTGTCACAAGTTTGGAGTCAATTCGGGGAAAGTAATACTGAAGGGAAGTTTAGTGGGACTAGCATCAGGTGCACATGCTATGCAGGGTCAAGTTCTTTTTCTACATGGTTGTAGATGCAGATGTGGCAGGTAATTTGGTTGATAGGTTTTGCACTACAGGATTTGTGGTGGTTGGTCTTCAAGAGTGATCTTGAGGAGGGATATAAAGCCAAGGGAACAAACTAGACAGAGTACAGGTACATGTACAGGTTGCAGTTGTTTATCTCCAAGTGGGAGATTGTTAGGTTGTGGAGCTAAAAGCTTCAACCCTTTGTAAACAGTGGAACAGAAGGTTGCTGAGATCTAGAAGCATCGGCGTCGGCAGTAGGACCGATGTCAGTCGAGACCAGTGCAGAAGGCCACCGGCGACGGCAGGGAGTCGGCCGATGTCGGCAGAACCAGACAAGCAGGGACCGACGTCGATCGCCTGTGTTCCAAAACTGCTCGTTTCACAGATAGTTAGTTAAGTGAACGAAGAGTTTGCATGTTAAGACCAACCAGAGTCTTGGGCTGCGAGGATAATTATCTAAATTAAGAGTCTAAGTTATTGTTTGAGTTAGGGATCTATTTATAGACCCATTGGCATGTATTGTTTATGCATGAGATAGAAAGGAAGAGTTCCTTCTAGTTGTAAGATATGTGAGTTGCAGGTTGTTGCAAGCTCATTGGGGATCTACATGTAAGTTTGGTCTTTGAATTGCAGGTTGCAGGTTCATGAGAGATCAGCTTGAAGTGCTATAGAGTGCTTGGTGTACCAGCAGGGTTATTACTGGCTGGTTGGTGAGGTGAACACCAATTATGTGTGTGAGTTGGTTGTTGGGACCATTTTTTGTGTAGGAGAGTGTGTGTGAGAAGAATTACTATACACTTGAGGTGTGGTGAACCTCTGTAAGGTGAAAGAGTGTGGCGGCTCTTTGTTGTATTCTTTTCTGTAAAGTGTTAATACAAGATAGTGTATTGTCTCTCATATTATGTGCTATTGGTGAATTCTAGTTACTTGTGTTTCTGGTTATTTCCACATATTCAATTGCTTATATTTGGTAATCATATTGTGCTCTTTATGAGGAGCAAGATCCTAACAGGTGGAATTAGAACATGTGTGTTTGTTCTTGGATTCTCCACCTCCCCTAACACCAAGGGGAGATGAATCTCCTTCTTATATAGGTAATATTCCATCTACATTTTACACAAACCAAAATTCTTACCATAAAACTTCTCCACCCTAAATTTAATCTCTTCTCCCATAGTTCCCACTTGAGCTAATAGCCTTCCTGTGATTTACAACTTCAGCAAAACACAACCAATGGATCTGATACTAGTTGTTAGGAATTAAAAAATTTAAACTAGATTTAATATGACCATAAATCAGATCTAAAGTATGAAATATCATGCATCATAGAAACATTCCTCAAATCATAGTTATTATGTAAGCATAAATGGAGAGAACAAGAATCAATCACACATAACATAGATCTACCATGGCTCACCCAATGTGGGCTACATCCACCAAGAAATTTCTCAAATAAAATAGCAATCTAAAACAAGATTATAATGAACTCTCATAGAGATATAAAAACATCTTATAGAAAATGTTGTACTTTCACTTGCACCTGCACAATGTTTTATCTCATAAGTTGCCATACCACACCCTGTAATAAACACTTACACTTTGCTAAAACACCTCTACTTTGACTCTGATCCTTAAAGCCACAGCCTATAAATAAACCATCAACCTCTAAAGACCACACCACACCCTGCATATATAATAAATGAAGTAGAATCCATAAAATGAGGAGAAATTATGCCATACGTATCCAAGATAAACATCATCCATAAAAAACAACTCAGTTTCACCTCATCAATCTCATCCAAAAGTTTACCCAAGTAGGAACACACCAAATATAGTCTCTACCTTTTAAGGCATATTTTCCAACAACATGTGATCATAACCAACCCCTTGAAACAAGGAAGGTAATACATTTTCCAATGAAAAATCAACTCCCTCAGATCAAGGAAGTTAACATGGAAAATACACATCTAATAACTAACTTCATAAAATATGGAAACATAGAAATTAGAAATATACTAAGAATAATCCACTCACATGTGGAGCAAGGTTACACAAAAGGTGGAGTAGGGAAAACTATGATCCCCATATTTAGAGAGCTTTTTACACCCCAAAAATATACTCTTAAGGTCATGTGATAGCCCCAAAGGTCTCCACACTCAATGCATCCTACCCTGTAGCTATTATCTAGCCTCCATCCCCTCTGTCCATGTCTATGGCATCCCCATCCTACCCATTCTAGCCATCTTATGTGGGTGCCTTCATCCTCCTCCTTTGTAATCTCACTCATGTCTGTAGTGCCCTCTTCACTACCCCTCTCCACACCATAACCTAGGTTAGAGTAATCTCAAAGGAATCCTCAGTGTCTACCATGTCATATAAGCTATTATAACTTTGAGATCAAGAATCAGTGTCTAAAACTCCCATGACACTGGGGCAATGTTATCATAATTTTTACCCTCTCCATATCACTCCTTACAAATAGGTATTCCTCCCTTGGTATGTCCTATATAAATCCAAACTACCTTTTTACCTAATCAAACTTATACCACTCTATGGTAAAGTCTTGATGACTTGTCAAATAACACTTGGTTAACATAAATTATGTCACTATGGCCTCATAATCCTAGACAAAATGTAAACCCTTATAAGTAATCATGTGATGTGCTTTGAACATAAGCTATCAAAGGCTTGTCAATAGAAATACATCTCTCCATCATGGCCCTATTGCACATCTAATAAAATATACCACCTAAATACCATAGGTTGGTTAGGTTCCCTCGCTGCTAAGGTACCCAAAGGTTACTGGATTACAATGTGCTCCTAGCTCCAAATTTGTAGTAATAATGATGGTCATAGGCTAGCTTCCCCCCTATAGTCTCCCAACTTCATCTCTCAATAAAAATGGGCCAATACCACTAGCCCCCATGCAAACACTCTAGAATCTTGAACAATATCTACCACTAAATCCCCTAGGACTAGATGAAACCACTACCCTCTCTTATCCAACAAGATTATGCTAATAATAAGAGATAACTATAAAATTTAGGCAATCAATATCCCCTCTCAGAAGCATTTATCTATATCTACCCATGTGTCATGAACACCCACCCATAGTCTTCCTACCAATCTCTATAAGGTAACACTAAGTGTGTTGAATATCCAATAGATCCTATCTCCCAACATCAGTAGATGCAAAATCTAGTAGACATCCTCAAGATTCATTGTTATCTCCTTCATAACAAAATGAAACGTTCGAGTATCTAAATGCCATCACTTCACCAAATATATATTCAAGCCCTAATCAATGCACACCACCAACATCATAATGATGTAATGCAATTTTATCAGCTCTAATAGTCCATAGTTTGCATCAGTCAATAAGTGTATATTTATATCACCTCAGGTCATCAAAGATGCAAATCCATCAAACCTAAGTCCTCTTGCACTAATCACCATCAACCTATCATTACTTTTGTTAAAACCAACTTCTTAATCTACAACCCAAATTCCCCTCTTAACATTTTACTCATCCTACCATCAAACAACTCCACCCCTAATATCCATGCCCATAAACCTAAACTAATCAGCTATCCACTTCTTACCCCCATCCCTCTACACCCTAATCCATCCCACAATCCCTAATCCTAATTAACTAGTATCATCCCTAATTCTTAATCCTCATTAACTAATTCTATCACTAAACACTCCCCCTAATCATAATCATAAATAATTACACCACCCTAATCATCTCTCACACCCCCCTACAATATTTAAATCTAACTATTCCTAACCCCTTAGCATATCCCCCATCCCATCTTACCTAACTAATATTCCCTTAAACCTTTTAAAATCATCTAACTAACCTTCCCTTTAGCCTACCCCTCTCCCCCCATCCCTTAATCCTTTTTTATACCTATCTAAGAACTGTAACTCCTGAGTTTACCCTAACCCATGATTTTGGCATATCTACCACTCATGACTCAAGGTTTTGCATAACCACATGGTTATATAAAACCACAATTCCTTGACTCATAGTTTTGTAATATCAAAAGACTACACTCATGTTATTTCAATACCATATCTTTAATCTTGTAGTATTACAAGACTATGATTTCTTATGTAAAGATACAAATCACAATTGAAATAACATGATTGAGGGCACTACCTTCAATCATGGTATTGCACTCGTGGCACTGATGGAATAACTTTATGCCATAAATCCAAAAAAATCAATGTAAAAATTAAGAAAAGCACAAGATCAAGGTTTTATCCTTACCAATCATCTAACCTCTATTGGTCTTTGTAACTCTCATACTCTCTCACCACGATGAGATTTTTAGGGAAATTGGTCCATGGTTTTAGCTCAGAGTCAATTTTCATAAAAGACAAAATTTCAAATGACTCTCCTTATCTTATTTTGTCCTAATGACCCCCCCTTCCTCCCTACCCATCCTTTCTAATGACCTTTCTACCTCCAACTCTTATCCAATCTCATTAAATTATTCCAATACCCCAATTAGTCATTCATTATCTTCCCTAATGTCATTCAGGGCATGGATTTTTTCATCTCCCCACCATCTAACCTACATCCCAAGTCAAAACTACATTACCCTGAGGTCTCTTAAGGCTATGTAGGTAACACCTAGTCTCAATCTTGTGCCTGGGGATAGCTTAGACACTATTCATCCCTTATCCCCATCCCATCACTAGACTAATCACTCAATAATCATACATCATTTTTAAGCTATGCATCTCATGTAAAATGTCTCCTTATCATTAATTAACTCATTTGATCTATATTATCAATTTTCAATCCATCCATGGCATGTGTCCTTGCTAAAAAATTATCATGGGCTTGTATCCATCTCATCTCTTTACTTTCTAGAAAATATCCCCATCTCAAGAGTTTAGTCTTATCAATCAAATTCCTTTCTAGACATTAGTCATTTATCTAGAACCCATCTCACAACTAAGCCACTTTATCCCCTTGTCTATAAAATTGGGGCATCTCAACTATAGCTACATCATCACATGGGGCATCCCAACCCCATTTTATCATCTTGGTCTCATCCCACTCCTGGGACTTCTATTTGAATGACCATCTAGGTCAGTTATCCCTGCATGCTCCCTCAAGGAGGCATCATGCCATCATACCTACTAACACCATATAACATTTCTTCCACATGATTATGGATCTTATTTGAAATACCATTAATCCATCCCTCCTTTCCATTCATAATTCCCTTTCAAAGAGGGGTAACATGTATGCACTAAAATCCACTCACCCTGCTAATTACACTAATTCTTCTAATTTAACATATAACTATATTTCCTAGCTAATTGACTAATATCCCATTCCCTATTTCCTACACCCTAAAAACCTTATTCCATCCCATAACCAATTAATCCCCTTCATTAATCTACTAACAAAACACATTTAACTACTAACCTAGCCCTTATGACACTTGCCAATTTAAAAATACAATTTAATGTACCTACCCATCTACCACCCTATTCCTATCTATTCCTAAACCCCTAAACCCTATTATATATTTATAGAATTATATAATTCTAGAAATATCCTCTATGTTATCCCCTTTTCCCTCTATAATTCTCCATTCTATATATTTCCAAGGAGTTTTAAATTCCTTGGAAATATCTTAACCATTGATCTCAATGGCTCAAAATTAAATTTGAGCCATTGATTCTTCCCTCCACTTCCTATATAACTAGGCCACATTCCTCCATGAAAACTAAATTGGAACTTGAGAACTTATAATCTTGATAACTTTCTACCATTATCAATCTTGCATAGGCCTATCAAAGCTACTATCAAGCTTAAGAATCCATTGGAAGCCATTATCAAACAAATACAAGTAATACAAACATCCATCAATTTGGAAATCAAACATACATTTGAAAATCTTAGAGAGGATATATAAATAGGTAAGATGATGGTCAGAATATTCTTATCAATTTGATTATCTCTTATTTTCCCTCCTATTGATGTGTTTAGATTTTAGGTTTTTATTGCTAAAAATAGTAATAATAGGTGAATCTAAAATTTAGGCTATAACTAGTTTTGTTTCTTCCCCATCCTCTACTAGCCCATATCCTTCTTCACAACCCCCTTTAGGGGTAAAAATAGCATATTTTGAGCTCAACATCATTACTCTCAAGTTAAAAATTATTTTTTGGTGCTCATGTATCCCCTTGCCCACTGCGGATGACAAGTATGTGCCAAATACATAACAACCTTTCAATCTGGGAGATTTAATGTCAACGGATGTAACTTTCAATAAATTTGTATCCCTCTCAAACATTTCAAATGGAAATGATGTGAATATTTATGTTTCCCAATGTTGGTCAATTCATGAAATGTTTAAGGTCTCACTGATCTGGGATGTAAGTATAGGGTCAAGAATAATTGTCTATTTTTTTAATATGTAAATTTTTTGCATGAAAGAAGTCAATATTTATAACTTCCTCCTTTAATCCGATGCTTAAATTATTTATCCCAAAGATTTATTTCATGCCACCTAACATGAGCCTATGCATGATGGTGGTTTCACACTTTTGTCACCTAAACTTTCTCAAAATTTTAATAATTTATGGTTCAGACCCCACTCATCAGGTGATATGGATGGTGTTTGATTTTTGTAACCACATTTTACTTCTTGTTAGCCTATATGCATCCAATGATGTGTTGGATCACTCTTTATTGATAAGATGGTTATTTCATTCACTTATAGGTGCCCACTATATTTTATTTAGTGATTTCAACATGGTTGATTCCCATGAAAATAAATAAGGCCATATTCCCATGTGATGGTGTCTTGGAGAGCATGAAGAATGGTTCTAAATGTATAAAAAACTTAGAGTGTTTGATCCCAACCACCAAGGGAGGATAACATTAGACTCCCCTAGTTCACTTGGTCTATTTTTTTCTAGGGAAAATATAGAGTTCTTATGTATATTGTTTGAGATTTACTTGTTGAACAAGACATTTTTTTATTTGATCCTATACATAATCAGCCATTAGTTATGATCCTAAACACCCTTTTGTCAAACTATTATACTATTTTATTCAATTTTGAATGGACCAATCCTCAAGCTAAATCTCATAAATCATAGTTTTATCTCAATACTTCTCATCTTAGACTTGAATGAACTATTGGGAAAATTATTCAAATTTGGATCCTAGTTCCCAAACCCTCTAGGGATACTTGTTGGATTTAGTTTTGGGTTGATGCCATTACTCACACCACCAAGTTAATTTAAATACATGGTAATCAAGTTGTAATCAAGTTATTATCTTTTGATAATTTTTTCATCATGCCATAAAATGTGATTACCTTCAGGTATCATCGGAGTTTGAGGCCTCACCTTTTAATACATAACTTTAGGCTCAAGAAGCCATTTTGAGACATAAACTCTGAATTGAAGAGGCATACAAATCTAGAGGAGCAAAAATTAGAGCTAATATGAATTGGTTGAAATTTGGATATAAAGTGACCAAAGAATTAATTTTTCTCTTTCAGTCTAGACAAGTAACTGATAAAATTAAAGCCATTAAATATGATTCAACTATATTTACCAAATTACTTGATATTTTACAAGCTTTTGTAAATCATTATCTTGGTATCTTATTATCCTATGCTTTCACTCCTACTCGTGAAGCTAAAATATCTCAATGCGTTGATGTTGTCCCATGAAAGCTCTCTCAAACACAAAAAATGATTATGATATAGTTCTCATCTTGAATGATCTCAAGGAAGATATAATGTATATGGCCAATGACAAATGCCTAGGAGTTGATGGGTTTCCTCATTAGCTTTATCAAACCATGTGGGGTACTATGGGTTCTGATCTTCATAAATTCTATTCCAAAAAAATTTTGTCCAACTCTTTAGGCTCTCTCATCAATAAAGGTATCATAAAGTTTATTTCCAAATATAGGGATCCTAAACTTATTACCAAATGGAGGCCTATCACCCTTCTTAATGTATATTATAATATTATTTCTAAATTTCTTGCCCTCAAAATCAAACACCTTCTCCTATAAATTATTGGGAGTGAGAAAATAAGGTTTATTCAACATATAAATTAAGGAAAATGAAATTATTGTCTAAGAAGGTATGTAATGGGATAGGATTTCTAGCCAAATGGCCTTATTTATCAAGATTGATTTTGAGAAGGTATACAATCTAATTGAGTGGCCTTTCATTATAATAATGCTTCAAGCTCTTGGGTTTGGCCCTAGGTTTGTGAAAATTATTGATATGTTATTCCAATATGTTAGTGCTTATATCAATATTAGTGGTACTCAATATCAGTGCTTTGAGATTCATCTCTCTATCAACCAGGGTTTCCCTTTAGCTCCTTATCTTTATGTTTTGGTTGTTGAGGGATTTAGCTATCTTTTGGATAACTATGCTTCTATGGGTTTGGTAATGGTATCTCCCTCCCCAATTTAAACCATCAACTTATTAATGGATACTTTGAACATGACTCCTTTCTCACCCTTTAGGAGGAATAAGATTATGTTAAAAATATTATGGAATGCCTTAACACTTTCCACCTTACTTATGGTTTTTCATCCAATGGCCAAAGACTCAATTTTATCGCTAGTCCCTTTCTCACAAACCTACCTGGTTATAAGAATATGAATAGAAGTGGATTCTCCTAGGAGTTAAATTTAATTTCCTTGGCATTCCCTTTGTATTTTGAGCCTCGCCCACTAACTTTTGGTCTTATGTGGTTCAAAGGGTTGAAAACAAATCTTTATAGATCACCAAACCCTTGAATTTAGTAGGGAAGTTTCACATTTGCTCTAAGGTCATAGATTCTAATCATGTTTATTAATATTTATATTGGGATATTTCTAATTCCTCATATGCTAAGTTTTAGAAACTCTTAAGGCTGTTATGTGGCTAAACTTTGAAATCCATCATGGTTTTCATAGAGTCTCTTGGGCCATTTTTTGTTGAGCTAAAAATATGGTGGGTTTGGGATTATTGACATTAAACTATAAGGTCTAACCCTCAGTGTCAAAGGGATCATCAAAGGATTTAAAAGTGATGAAGCTTAGAAAATATTGTTGAGACATTACATCTCTCAAGGAATCCCTCTTGGCAGAATGTCCTAACAATGGATTGGTTTGCACATCCTTATCATTGCCTCTATTCCTATTAATATAGGTCACACTTTTGTTATGCAAATCATCTAGAAGGTTGGGGAAAGGCTGAAACCACACCTCATTTGGGTGGGGGAAGTGTTTTGAAATGGTATTTATCTAAACTCTCTTTATTATGGTGGTATCCTACACATAATAATAATAAATTTCCCTTTTCTGTGGTCCCTTGGATCAAAGGTTTGAGACTATTCAAAAAGGGTATTAAAATGATTAGAGATTTATTTTACAAGATAAAATGGGACTAGCTCCCATGGAATATTTTGAAGGCTAAGTTTGATCTTAATAATGAAGATGTAGAGTTTATTGATGAGTTACAAATTTCCATAGCTAAGGATTAATTACACAAAATTGACATTACTTCCCTTATGCCCTATGGAAAGATTGGCACTGGCCTAAAACTAAAACCTTTACTCATTATTCTCCTCATATGGGGTATAATCTATTGGCTCCTCGACACATTAAAACTAAAACCCTTAATCAAAGATAGAATGTTAGATCTATTCCTTCTATATGATCTATAAGGTTTACTAATATTTGGGAAATTATTATTGAGCCTAAGAAAGACCGTTATGTTTGACATATTCTTTACTAGAGTTTGTATTTTGGTGACCAGATCAAACACATCAGTGTTTCAAACCCCTTCTTCCTTACTTGCCACCACCCAAAAACCCTTAAAAACCTTTTTTGGTTACATCCTCATGCTCAATCTACTTGGATCTGGATTCACACCCTTTTCAATCCCTTCCATCCTAAATTATGCACTTGGAAAATGTCTCTCTTGGGGGGATTTTCCTTGATTATTTCAAGATGCAATAGATTTTGGCATATTTTTTGTGCTTTCATTATTTTTAAGATTTGAAAAAATATAAATAAAGCATGTTTTAATCATGAATATATGGAAATAATATTTTTTGTAACTAAAAAAATTACTATGATTTATGATGTTACCCTCTAGATCTAAAGTCAAATAGATAAATTTGGGCTAGATCTACATCATCTACAAATTCTATTAGACTATTGGAGGAATGCCTTGTGTGATATTATCTATGAGAATCCTAATATACCTCACCACCACTCTTCCCCTTAGGGGCATGGGATCGGGTGTTGGCATCAATGATCTCACATTCACTAGTCTCATAGCTAGAGGAGCCTATTTCCTGACTTCCATAGGCACTCCTTACCCCATAGTGGGATTTATTGGTCTAACATAAATAGTTATATAGGAGGAAGTTATCCCCCCTTCATAGGATAAATTTACTTATTTATATCTTATCATTTCACATATTAAATGATATGAATTTGAAAACAAGAAAAAAAAATGATGGTTGGGATCCCTTTTTGGTTTATAAGGATCCCCCTACTCAAGGCAGTGGGGAAGAAATTCATAGGATCTTCTACATGTTGCAATGTTCATTTTTGTTACTTAATGAGATCCTTTTTTGTGATTTTATCTACCTTTTTTTGGTTGATGTGCACTTTAATTAGTTTATCTTTGGTTCTTGTGGACTTGGGTTGGCCCTTTTTGTAATTTTATACTATTCCTAAAGTTTGTTTCACTCGGTGTGGCTTTGCTTTTAGGGTGTGACTTTTCCACCTGTGTTTTTTATATAAATAACATTGTATTATATATTGTTTTACTAATAAAAGTTCACTTTTTATTAAAAAAAACTTTTAAAGGGTTTCTCACATAGTTTCTTTGTAAATGATTTACCTGGATCTCATTCTTAAGTTTTTTGAAATTATAAATTTTGATTTGTAACCTAATTTCACAAAATGAAATTGGCTAGCAAGGTCATCAATGTTATAGATAATTTTAGTATCCCTAATTTTATAAAAAAAGTATTGTATTCTAGAATATGATGACTTAAGGTCATGACATTTAAAATTGTTCGTGAGGGCCAACTTGTTTCCATTTGTTTAGCAATTTTTTCTATGCATATTTTTAAATATGAAATTGTGTTATGATAATTGGTTTAAATATTCCTAACATTATTGAAATATTATTTGTAGCATAAGTTAATCAACTTTTACCAAAGCATCTTGCTAAATTTAGAATTGTAATGTGTTTGATACTTACCTTTGAAGTTCATATTAGTGTATAGTTGTATATCACAATGCTCAGTTTCATAATATTGATGAATCTTGATTTTAAACTAGTTTTGACTTGACAAAAAATTCTAGTGTTAATGATAGATAACATTCATTTTGTCACCCATTTTTCTAGTTTTACAACTCATATTTATATACTCATAACCCTATTAAATTTTTCACAATATAGTTGTTTCTACATAAAACATTTGATGTATGAATTCTATGATATTTTCATCAATAATGACTTCAATAAGTTGTGTATTCTTGATAGCGTTATGTTATCACAAGCATTGATAATATAGTAATATCTATATATGTAGATTGGTAGCCATTAAATATTTAGTGTTTTTTGTTGTTGACTTGAGTGTGTTATTTTTATTTGTTATGACACCCCATGGCATATACTTATAAGGACATATTTCATTGGTTGTTATAAGGTTGTTCCACTATAGGCATATGTTTTGAAATCATAATTTATTTGATCACTAATTAAGTGATAAGGTCTATTGTGCATTGGGTGCTTACCTATTAATGTTGGTGGTCTTGCTTAATTAAGGGTTACTTGGTCTTTGAAAAAGATGTGCCTTAATGTCTAAAAGAATTAAATATTTAAAATCTTTGGACACTCAATATTTTTTTGGCATCATTTAAAGTTAATGCAAGGTGGTGATGAGATTTTCTAATGTACATAGTAAATATTCACTTTAATAAACTATCCTCACCTTGTTTGGAGTTTATAATGGTGTAAATTTAGGTAATTAATTTGGTAGCATGCTAGTTTTAGTAGTGGGTTTGGTGTTTGATTTGGAAGGTTAATTTTTGGTAGAGGTTGTTGTCCACTAGTTGGGTATGCATGCTAGGTTTCTACATTAATTGGACATTTGGGTAACTTATTTACAATAAAACACTTATGTTTTCATTCAATCACCACTTTTTCCAAGATAAAGTGGAATTGGAGCTCTATAAGTTTTTTGATTGCATAAGGATGAAGGGTTTTCATTCATCTACATATTTTTATCACTTGTGCATGCACTAGTGTGAGGTATGAAAACTAATTTTATTAATATTTTCTCTCTTTGACACAATTTTAGTTATCAACGATGTGGTTTTATATAAATTATTTGTAAAACATGACTTATTCCTCATTCAAAGCCATAAAGTTGATGTTCTTAAATTATTTAGGTACATGCATTAAGTGGTTTACATATATGGTTTCGACTTGAAAATAAGTTTCTTACATGTAGTATTATGGGAAATATTTTTTCTTTTTTTGTCTAAGTCTATGCATTCTCTTTCACATATATTAGACAAGTTTTTAATTTTCATATGGTTGTCAAGTTGACATGCTTGTAGACATTTTTGAAATTAGTTTTGTAAGTTTATTTTCTAATATCAAAGGCGTTTCTTTGTTTAGTTTTTACATATCATTAGGTTAAAATTTGAGAGATTTTGTGCATCCATGCACACTATTTTCATAAAAATCTTAAAAAATTGTTTCATATAGTTTTAGTTTAAATTTTGGTTTCCAAATTGCAGTTTTATATTGCTTTCTTTGAAGAGATTCAGAATATGATTATTGCATGTCATAACTTTTAATTTTGAAATTTGTATATGCATGCATAGCCTTTTAGTTTTAATGATTATGGCATTATGTGAATGAGTACACTTATTTCAATTAATTAGAGTGGAAAATGTTGAAGCCGACAAATAGTTTCCTATGGGAAGCTTCACAAGTGTGGGACAAAAATGTGATTTGTGAAGAAACCTCTAGGATTTTAGAAGCTGGATCTTCTAATTAATTGAGGGCAAAAAAGGGAAGGAGGAAAATAAAATAAAAATAACTAAGGTGATGCACTGAGATCTATAATGTATCCATCTAATATTGCATAAAATATCTTGAACCATTGAAACACCACAAACAATTTAAAAGAATATATGCATGATTTAATGCCTATAACATACACAAAATCCAACACTATAGAAGTAGAGAAAATAAATAATATACAACAATAAATTACACTCAATTTGACACAAAAAACCACATCTTCTTCATTTTTAGGTGGAGAACAAAATACAAAAGACCCAAAGGCACTATATATAATATTCAATCCTTCTTGTGAGGGGCACCTTCTAAGGTCATGAAATGAGAATAAACAACTATTGTTATTTATATTCCAAAAATAACTATTATAATGCTTTCTCTCCCATAATATTAAGAACAATTTATATTATCTAATGTCTAGCCACTAGAAAGAAAAGAGTCCCAAATATATAAGCACAATGGCCTCATGAGAAAATGACACCTAAGACTAAGAACTCAAGCTTATGATGAGACCATTGCAACTAAATGGGGATCTCAATCTCATGAGTGTATTTGGTCTTCAAAATATTGGATATGGTGAAACTATTGATGCCTCATGATATCCATGACAAATAAAAAAACATCATGGTGATGCATGTATACATTGGAACTACCTTTGGAATTCTCATTAGAAATAGGGCCCACTTCCCTCAATTCATGGTGATACCTAAAGATCTGATAGGAAAAACTTTACTCTCAAGGAGTGTTGGAATGAGCTCTTTTATCATCTTTTTAACTCACAATGTAGGGGGCTGTAGACACCAATATTGTGTCGACCCCCCCTTGGTCCAATTCTAAACACCTACACACCTTATTAATTTAAAATAAATAGCTTATTTTAAATTATGACCTCACCTAGACACCTCACCATGACACCTCACCTAGACACCTCGCCCTAAGACCATTTCCTACCCTGTGAGTCACCCTAAGACTAGGTCATCTACCCATGACCTATTCTCACTCCATTCCAACCTCCTAACTAACTCTCATGCCTAATAAACCCGTCCTTTGATCATTCTCCAATAGCAAATGCACTTGGTGGATGGAGAACAAGCAAAGGGCTAAAAATAGCCCTTTTACCCATTCTCTGGCCACCGACGTTGGTTAAATGTCAATCGATGCCAGTGGGATCACCGATGTCGGTTACTTAAACTGGGTTCTAACCTTGAGCTAGGGGCTGATTGCTAATCCTGAATTCTTCCTCCCAGACTCTGAGACATCGACGCACACACTCTAAGACCAAACATTAGACTTTGACTAACACTCTCCTGGCTACAAAAACTTTGCACAAGGGACTCCAGATTGGATTAGAACATTACACGAGGGCTTTGACATCAACCATAATAGGAATACGCATTCTAACACCCTTGGTTCTTCTAACAAAGCTAAGTATTCTTCTATTTCATTTTAGTAATTTAGAATACATTAGTAATTAGTTTCTATTTACTATTTCTAAATACTATCAGCCAGACCCGACTTCCTACGTAGAAAGGCTGAAAAGCCTTCCTTCTATTCTTATCCTCTTTTTACACCTATCCCCAACCTTTGCCCCTTCTCAGACCCTATTCACTATCTTGCAACCCTGCATAGACCCTTAAACTCCCAGACTCCTCTGTCGTAACCTTAAACCTATCCAAGGCCCACTACCCCTATCGACATCGGTAACATAACCGACGTCGACATATTGACCAACTGACGCTGATAGGACTACCGATGTCAATGACTGTAACAGACTGATTACAGAGAATAGTTACACATTGTCTACTTTATCTTTCTTAGTCTTTCATTATTTCTTTTTATACAACACTCTTTTTATCAAAAAGTGGACTGTCATCCCTTAAGGAATTTTTTACGCTTTCGAGACTAAGCGTGTTGCTTGGCAATCCACCATATCCTCATCTAACATTCTCTTTGTTTAAGTCTTATTCTTATCTACAGGTGTTTTCCTCCATAGCCAAAAAGGAGCTCCTACAATGCTTAGATATGGTGTGCAACTTAATCTAACCGTTTATATTTAGTTTCTTCTTCTTCTGAATATAATTAGCAAAAAACATAGAGAAACATTTTGGCACGCCAGGTGGGACCCCTAGAGTTTTCCTTGGGTTCATTCTTCTAAAAAGCAAACTTTCATATAGATGCATTAGGAAAATATTCTCTTCTTGCATCCTTCTTCTATCTCTTTATTTCAAAAATAAACCATTAGCACAACTTAAAAAGAACATCTTTCTCTTTCCTCTTGTCACTTCTTGCTTACATTTTAGAGTAGTGAAAATTCATACTCTTAACCTTTTCTCCACTTGTTTGCATCTAAACAAAACATTTCAATTTGGGTTAAAAACACTATTGCATTTCATTCTTGCTTGAATGCATATTTAGCCCTCTCACTTAGTAATTAAAGTGCATTATGAATAAATCATAGTGCACAAATGTTACACAACCAGATCACAAGCACATCAAATTAAACATTTAAACATACTTGAGACAAGGCCCGTCTAGGATTTCATCACCTAGAGGATACCTTACCCTTCCTAGCAATCCTACTTGGACTTCACTACCGAGAGGAGGACCCACTGTGTTCTCTGGCAAAGTATAAACTATAGGCAAAGTATATATTGGCTAAGCGGCCCAGCTTGGCTCTGGGTTCGTGAAGTGAAGGGAGCAAGCCCCCAGCACCAGGCCATGTATAGAACCTAACATAGATTTTTGAGCACCAAAACATAACCCAAAACCGATCCTAGACTTCCTCTTTAGGACCCGTTCTAAAAGCCCAATTCTCAAATACATTCTTCTAAGGCATAAGCCACCACGACTCTAAAATTTATTCTTAGGAATTTAACATTTAGAGGTTGCTTGCCATCATCTACTTTATTGCTTTTCATCTAATTTTTTGAGCTGGTAAAGTCGCATTCTGGGGTCCAAAAACAACTCAAAATTTCTCTTTCTTTCAAAACATCAATTTTTTCTATTTTTGGAATTACACAGACACTGACATCATTTTTTCCACCGACGTCAGCAACTATCACCGACATCGGTTTTTCCACTAATGTCGGTCCCTATCAACAAATTTTCTTTCCAAACAACAAGCTTAAAACCCAAATTTTTTGCTGTTAAACACACATTCTAGTTTTTTGAAACTAAAATACATAGTTTTTAGAACCTGAACCCATTTTGTCTTGAATGGTTTTGACACATAGTCAAGCCAAAAGTCTTGTTGACCACGCAAGGCAATAACCACTTCCACCTTCGCCCTTCATAACAAGTCCTCTAATGGAGTATACTTCAGACACTACGCGTACTCCTATCCAACCTACCCCAAATCAACTACCTATTGTTCCTGTAGGCGATCAAAATTTTGAGAGATTCCTTGACCTTAATGTCAAGGCTCTCCAACACTATCTCGCAAGAAGCCAAACGTGAGAACCTTCAGGTAATCCTATTTTTGGGATGCCAACTTCCTTAGTTGAAATGACAATAATATCAACAGCCTCGACTAATCACCCAATCATGGCCAATGTTCAAGATTTGGCCTCTCCTTCTATTTATGGACCTACCTCCATTGGGGTTTCCATACCCCCTCAACCACAAAAAATCCAAACAAGTTCCACACCTTTTCAAAACTTGATTGATTCTATCCCACCCACTCTTGCACCCATAAATACAAGAGTGACTACCTATCCTCTAACTAGTGTTGCCATCACTCAACCACCTTTGGCGGCATCTAGTCAAGTTGTGCCCTCTAACTTCATGGCACAAGCCCCCTTGACCTCAACATCAGTCCCTATGATGAACTACCAATATGTTGCACCTATACAAATGTAACCAAGTACATCATACACCCCTCCCAACATCTTCTAAGTACCTTAAAACCTAGGGGGTGCCCCTCCTACCAATCCATCAGCCGATCTAATCAAGATGCTGATGGATAAGATGTCTAACTTTGAGACATCCATTTTAGGTTTGAAGAATGTTCTTTCATATGAACAAATCTGCAATGAACCCATTCACCCTTCGGTCCCTATTCGACCATATCCTAGTCTGTGGGAACTCCCAAAATTTACTCGCTTTTAGAGTAAAGAGGACCCACAACAACATCCATGAGTGTTTAGACATGCTTTCTACCTTATAGCACACGATGATGCATTATTACTTCACACATTCCCCATGTCACTTGCCGGCGCCACCCTTGATTGGTATAGTTCTATTACCAGTCATTCTCTTTTTTCCTTCACTTAACTAGCTCAATTATTCCTCGACCACTTTTCAATCAACATCACTAAAAAGGTCTCCATCATAGACCTATATTCTATTAGACAATTTGATGATGAATTAATAGCTGACTTCATTGCCCATTGGAGAGGTTTAATCAACCAACTCTCTTTTTCATTACCTCAAATTGAGCTCATTGAGCTCTTTTTAAGAGCATGTGCCAAGCACATCTCTTCCACTTTGCAGGTTCAAACATTCCACACATTTGATGAAGCTTTCACTATGGCCCGAAAGCTTGAACTCCACGCAGTCGAAGAGGATAAGGTCAAACTGTGTAGTAAAAATACTAACGCAAAATCTAATGACCCTTCTTCCAAATCTTCTTCCTCCCATTCCAAGTCCAAGGGATTAGCAAATGATGTGGTACTTAGATCATCATCTTCTACCACAACTAACCAATCTGAACCCTCCACATCACAAAGCATCACAAGACACTTCCAACAACGGTATATACAGCGTCGATACACTCCAATAGGAGAATCATATGCTTCCATATTGGATAAACTAGTGAAGCAGGGGGTCCTCAATCTCCCTCAAATCCAACCACCTCAATTTGACCCCTCAAAAGCCATCCCTACATGGTATAGGGAAAATGACTTTTGTAATTATCATTGTGTCAAAGGTCATGACACCGACAATTGCAAAACCTTCAAAAACATTGTCCAAGACATGCTAGACAAGGGGAATATTGTTTTGGATAACCCAAATGTGTTGGCTAACCAAAACATAGATATATTTAGGCAACCATTCCCTAACCATCCCCCAAGTCAGAATAAAATTTAGACCATAGCCGATGACCCTCAAGAACACAACATATGCACGGTCAACACAGTTTCTCCTTTCATTCCTAACCAGCTTCTCCCACAGTCTAAAGAGGTTAGTCAACCTATTTCTCAAACATGGGTAGAAGAGCCTATTTTACCCATATCACCCCCACAACATCAAACACCTGCTATACCCATTCTTCTACCTCGTGAGGAACCTGTATTACCTATTCCTCCTACCCCCACCTTTCCTCTTCTTCTGCCATTAGAAAAGCATACCCAAAACCCTCATGTAGAAGGGGCCATTATCCCTCTAATTTAACCTTTAGAGGAGCCTTCTTCTCCTATTTGTCCTCCACTAATGGGGGATAGTCCTCCATCCACCCAACTTTCACATGAAGGAGAGTCTACTTTGACCTCTCCCATATTGGAAGATGCTTTGACGTGCCAATGCCACTAGCCCCACCCTCATCCTTCCTATTACCAATGGAGGAACATACTTTCCATGCCCCTAGACCATAAGTGGAAGGCATGATCATCCCTGTGCTCTATCCTCTCTAAGAGCCACATTCTCCAATCCCTTCTCTGCTGAGAAAATAACTCGTGGCCTCGCCCACTTCAGTCAAGGAAGATCCTGTGACAGTTTTCTCTCGCCTTTGGCCTGAGATTGCTGAGTCTAACACTTTTTCACTCTTTTGATCACCTAACTCCTCCAAAAGACCAATTGCAAGACCTCACACGACATCACCTAAACCATTTTCTCGATTGGCAGAAAACTTAGGATTTCTCCATTCTAAGAACCTAAAACATGAGGCATTATGGGAGCAACTTAAGGCTCCTTATCTTACACAACCTGCTTCGAATGCCAACCCTTTCAAATTAAATCATCTCACAGTCTCTAACAAGAATCAGGTTCTACTTCTAAATCTTTAGAAGCTCAAACATCCACACCTAAACCCAAACCCTCACAAGCATCCATCATACTGAAATAGGTTAAATCTCTCGATGTTCACCCTGTATCAAACCTCACACACCCACAAGTGAAGGTAGATTTGAATCTCACCCCGCATAGTAATAGTCCTCCCACTAAACTAAAGAAGGCTACTAAACCATGTCAGAGAACTTCTCCCCCACCTTCACCATTACCCTCTATTTTGGGTCCACACCCTTCTACCTTAATAGGAGTGCTCCCAACTCCAACACCTCACAAAAACAAATTGCCTCCATTACTACCTCTACCCATCAAACATATATTTCATCCAAAAAATTTGACACCTCTCACCATGAAAGTGCCATCTACATGAGTGGCCACACCGCTAAATAAAAAGATGGTTTGAAAAACTCCTTAACAACTCCTAAAAAGAAGTTGTCAACCCCTACTGCGATAAAGTGTGAAGACCCATTAGTAGGTTCATATGCTTTGCTGTTATGCCAATTGTTGAAATATTCTAGCATCAGTCTCCCACCCCTTAAACCATACCAACCTCTCAGACCAAAACCATCTTGGTTCGATGACACTAAAATCTGTGTGTATCATCACACACCTGGGCATGACACTGAGCGTTATTGTGCTCTTAAGGTTGTCATTCGTCAACACTTGAAAAAGGACACCCTTTTCATTAAGGATCCTCTTGACCACCCTTTCAATAAACCATCGACACCATCCCCTTTCTCTCAAACATCCTCACCTACATTAGGATCCTATCACGAGACTATGGTCCCTCTACCACCTTCTCCCCCTTTGTTTAAAATCAACACTATCAATGTGGCCACCAGGGCACAAACCATGAAGGATAAATGAAAAAAGAAGGTTTCTATCCATTGGAAATATCCATTCATTAAGCCTACTCAACCACCAAAACCCAAGATTTCTATCTTGGGCACATCTCAACCAACATCTTCTGGGGCAATTCGCGGCTCCATGGTGAAACAACTCCACCAAACCCCTGTGAAGACGTCTTTGTATGACCTAATTCAAAGCTCTCCACAACATTGCCAAGCTCTAATCAAAGCTTTATAGGAAGTGGAGGTCTAACCTGAAGACCCCCAACCATTGCCTCAATCACCTTCAGTAATTCTGAGATTTCAGACTATAACCTGGAAGATCAGGATCTTGCCCTCTCAAATTAAGCCTATCAGGCAAATGCTTCATAGGATGTATCCTCACATTACACTCCTTGTCAAAGAGGAGCTTCAATGTCTTCTCTCCATCTCATTTATCCAACTCATTGATTATCCACAATGAATGTCAAACATTATCCCTATCACAAAAGCAACTAGGGGAATTTGACTTAGTACTGACTATCATGACCCCAACCAAGCATCGACCAAGCATCAACCAACTTCACATCCAAGACCACATCAACCATGCCTACAACAAGAATCTGAAAGAATGAGATTTCAAATTGAAAATCTCATCCTTAAATAAAACCAACACATGACCAACATGGAAAGAAGCAAACGAGGCAAGTTTGCTCCTAATTGGCTCAGACCTTATATCATAATGCACAAGTATGGATCAGGGACTTATCATTTGTCTTCTCTTGAAGGACAGCCAGAACTTAAGCCCCTTAATGCCTCGCATCTACAACCATTCTACTATTAATCAAGTAATCATTTACTTGACGTTTAACTTGAGCTCGTTCCTTGAGCAACCCCCGTCATCCTCATTCCTATTCCTTTCAACCCTTTTTCCCTACAAACATTAGTTAACCCTTTTTGCATTAATTCTTTGTCATAATAAAAGGGAAACCCTTAAACCTCTATAGTCTTGTCCATGACTAAAAATTTAGTCAACAAACAATATAAAATCGGGATGCCTAACAAAAGGTCATAACTATAAATATAGACTGCTCTCTCGAAGGACAGCTGCATAATTACTATAACTAGACTGCTCCCTTGAAGGATAGTTATTCAATGCAATTCAACCATACAATGCAAAACATAGACCATTCCCTCAAAGGATGGCTATGCCTAAATTTTACTATAAATAGACATCACCCTCTCAGAAGCTTCTCACGTCGATCAGCTTCACATGACCACAAAACAAAACAACATCCCAAAGTAGATTTCCCGCATTGATCAGTCTACCAAAAAAAACAAAAAACTGACTGACAAACCGTTATGTCATGGACTTGCCTATAGTCATTCTCGGGCTCACTTATAAAAGGGGGCAAAGTTATCCCTACTAAAAAGGGTTACGCTATCCTTACATATCACATAATCACACCTATTACCCCAACATTCTCAAGGGACTTTGAGCTCACTTAACATCAAGTGATTAGAGTACTTTTCTAACACAAACCAATGGTCAAATGACGTAATGCATGAATGGGGATTTTTTTTACATAAACCCTATCTATGCTATCATTATGGTCCTTGTCAATGAAAGAGCAATGCGCCTTTCACTTCTTATACACATTTGTCACATACAACCAAACCAAACCAAAACATTTTTCAACCACTAACATAACATCATGATTTATTTAATGCAAATACAAATTTGTGTTATATGAATTATCATATCCCATTCATATTAGTTTCTATGGAAAACAATACACATGGAAGCTAACAACCAAACACAATTTATGTCAAGCACATACCATCAACAATATGGAAACCTACTAAAGCATAAATAAACTCATTTTATTTTTGGCATACACCATCACTAATATGGAAAATTGTTAGGGATGAAAAACCATATAACCAATGTTACAAAATACACCATCAAATAATATGGAAAAGGTTGTAACATCATCATACACTCATCATTTCAAGCATGTACCATCACACATATGGGAAATGCTAGAAATACTAACTTGACCAATACAACCTATCAACCTCTTTGACTCCATCTTCTATTTTGGGGAGAACTACATTGGCCTGAGGCCCTTCAAATAGGGGCTATGTAGGCAGAACTCAATTGATATAGAGTCTTCTGGGGTTAGCTCATCCATTCACTCATTCATCTCCCTGAGGATGTCGGCCATTTGTTTATTCATTTACCTAATGGACAAACCACATAAACTTTAACCATGACTTAACCTAGTCAAACCCAGTCCATAACCTACTCTTCTTCCCTTTTGGGGAGAACTACATTGGCCTAAGGCCCTTCAAATAGGGGCTATGTAGGTAGCACTTAGTTGATACAAAGTCTTCTAGGGTTAGCTCGGCCATTCGCTCGTTCGTCTCTCTAAGGACATCGACCATTCGTTTATTCATTTACCTGATGGACAAACCATATAAACTTTAACCATGACTAAACCTAGTCAAACCTAGTCCATAACCTACTCTTCTTCCCTTTTGGGGAGAATTACATTGGCATGAGGCCCTTAAAATAGGGGCTATGTAGGCAGCACTCAGTTGACATGAAGTCTTCTGAGGTTAGCTTGGCCATTTGTTCATTCGTCTACCTGATGGACCAACCATATAACCTTTAACCATGATCTAACCTAGTCAAAACCCAATCCATAACCTACCCCCTTCTTCCCTTTTAGGGAGAACTACATTGGACTGAGGCCCTTAAAATAGGGGCTATGTAGGCAGCACTCAGTTAACATGGTGTCTTCTGAGGTTAGCTCAGCCATTCGTTCATTCATCTACCTAATGAACCAAACATATAACCCTTAACCATGACCTAACCTAGTCAAAACCAATCCATAACCTACCCTCTTCTTCCCTTTTGGGGACAATTACATTGGCCTGAGGCCCCTTACATGGGCTACATAGGCAGCAGTCAGTTGACATGGCATCTTTTGAGGTTAGCTCAGCCATTCGTTCATTCATCTACCTGATGGACCAACCATATAACCTTTAACCATGACCTAACCTAGTCAAAACCAATCTATAACCTATTCTCTTCTTCCCTTTTGGGGAGAACTACATTGGCCTGAGGCCCTTACATGGGCTATGTAGGTAGCACTCAGTTGACATAGGGTATTCTTAGGTTAGCTCGGCCATTCGTTCATTCATCTACTTGATGGACCAACCATATAACCTTTAACCATGACTTAACCCAGTCCAAAATCATGAACAAACATCCAGCCCTAACACTGTAGAAGTCACTTTAGAATTCTCATGGGGCACATTGGAGATCATATACATCTCCCTAACCATAGAAAACAACACTTGAGATCACTTATATCTCAACTTGACTCAACAAACAACCTTGGAGATCGTGACTATCTCCTCAGACCATAACCACTTTCGAGACAACTTTGCCTTGGTTGTTTTGATTACATATATGTTACCTCACGAATAGTTAGCAAATTGTACGCACCCCACATTATGACCCTCACACATATTGATGGATCACGCCTAAGTTGATCCCCAATATTTGTGACATTTTTGTGTTTTCCAGGAGCACTTCCTGAGCCTGGGATACTTGGAACATGACAACCATTGGAGATACACCTTTGATCGACCTAACCCAATCAGCTACGACCAAAAATTTGGGGACCGGTTAGTTTGATTTTAGTGCTCCTCGACCTTTCCTGTGACAATTTGACCTACCTATCATGTGAAGTGGTATACGTAAAATCTCAACTATTGTAGTGTTCACACTCCAACTTCACCATACCCATCCACTGCCTATCAAATTGGCAACCAATTTCAGATTCCCTTCTCTCGATTCCCACTTTGAGGGGGAATACCTCATCATCATACCTAGGGCAACTTACTCCTATTTTTGTCTTGCAATTTGTTAGAACAACCAACAAGACAAAAAGGGGCAAATGTAGACACCAATATTGTGTCGACCCCCCCTTGGTCCACTTCTAAACACTTACACATCTTATTAATTTAAAATAAATAACTTATTTTAAATTATGACCTCACCTAAACACCTCACCTTGGACACATCACCATGACACCTCACCTAAACACTTCACCCTAAGACCATTTCTTACCCTATGAGTCACCTTGAGACTAGGTCATCTACCCATGACCTATTCTCACTCCATTCCAACCTCCTAACTAACTCTCATGCCTAATAAACCCATCCTTTGATTGTTTTCCAATGGCAAATGCACTTGGCAGATGGAGAATGGGCAAAGGGCTAAAAATAGCCCTTTTACCCATTCTCTACCATCGACATTGGTCAAATGTTGGCTGACACCGATGGGATCACTGACGTCAGTTACTTAAACCGAGTTCTAACCTTGAGCTAGGGGCTGATCGCTAATCCCAAATTCTTCCTCCCAAACTCTGAGACATCGATGTGCACACTTTGAGACCAAACATTAGACTTTGACTAATGCTCTCCTGGCTACCAAAACTCTGCACAAGGGACTCTAGATTGGATTAGAACATTGCACAAGGGCTTCGACATCAGCCACAATAGGAATACGCATTCTAACACCCTTAGTTCTTCTAATAGAGCTAAGTATTCTTCTATTTCATTTCAGTAATTTAGAATACATTAGTAATTATTTTCTATTTACTATTTCTAAATACTATCAACTAGACCCGACTTCTTACGTAGAAAGGCTGAAAAGCCTTCCTTCTATTCTTATCCTCTTTTTACACCTATCCCTGACCTTCGCCCCTTCTCAGACCCTATTCACTGTCTTGCAACCCTGCATAGACCCTTAAACTCCTAGAATCCTCTATCGTAACCTAAAACCCATCCAAGGCCCACTGCCCCTACCGACATCAGTAACATAACTGATGTCAGCATATTGACCAATCGATGTCGGTAGGACTACCGACGTCAGTGACTGTAATAGACTGATTGCAGAGAATAGGTATGTATTGTCTACTTTTTCTTTCTTAGTCTTTCATTATTTCTTTTCATACAACACTCTTTTTATCAAAAAGTGGACTGTCATCCCTTAAGGAAGTTTTTACTCTTCTGGGACCGAGCGTGTTGCTTGGCAGTCCACCATATCCTCATCTAACATTCTCTTTATTTAAGTTTTATTCTTATCTACAGGTGTTTTCCTCCATAGCCAAAGAGGAGCTCCTACAATGCTTGGATATGATGCCACAACTTAATCCAGGTAACGTACAAACCCCTAACCCTTCATCTTTAATTTCTTCTTCTTCTGAATATAATTAGCAAAAAATGTAGAGAAACAGGGGCAACCACATGGCATGTTGGCACTGCTCCTGGGGAAGTTGAGAACTCCTTTACAAAGAATGAGCATAGGGTCTTAATGTGAAAATTTCACTTCTTCTTCATTATAATTGTATCATGGGGCCCACCCATTATTTCATTAGCCAATGGTGTTGCTCAAAGTTTTGATAAAAAGAAACCTCCTTTAGGTAAGTGTTATGATACCACGTGTCAATCTGGCATTACTCCTAGGCAAGCTAGGAACCTTTTCATGAAAAATGAGCATCAAGATACCATGTGGAACCAATATAAGGAGTTGAGACTTAGATAAAATGAACAAGGGAAACCCTAGAGAGAGGAGGTCGATACATAAGCCACTGAACTGACCAAGCACATTCATGATAAAAAGGCTAACTACCCCAAAACTTCAAAATCTGAATTAAGATCCATTGTTCTTGGTGCCTTGTAGGTGAATCCTCTTGTGAATGGAAAAACACAAAATTTCTAGTTTCTCAAACCAGTTGAGGCAAAACTACAGAAAGGGATGGCCCGCAAACTTACAAATTTTAAAGAGAAACCTTCAAAGGCATCCACTCTTCCTCTTTCGACTGAGTCTTATTTTTAAGAGCCTCAAAGGCTTTGTCTAAATTAATGATATCCTTAAAGGATATGTTTCTCAAACCCTAAACTACCACCATCATTTAAAACTCTAGCTAGGCAAGAGGATGTAAAATGGTCTCCACCTTGGATATGCTTGGCACTTGACTGAGAGCTACAAAGATAGTTTGGTAATTATAATTTTTTATTAGCATCTCTTTTATTTTGTCCTCTAAAAAGACTATATTTTTTACAAGGAATGGGGAAGGGAGTCCCAACTAGACTAGCTACTTGATGTGCCCATTCATATATTAAACCACTTTTTCTAAGGCATCTAAGAATACCTTATATTTTGATGCTACCTTATTATAGCTCAGGAACTCATTCACCTTCACTTTTTCCTACTGTCTGTTATCCACCACTATAATTTAGATCATCCCTTCCAATGCACTATACAAAATTTGTATTAAGATATATAAATCTTAAAATTTTGGGGACAGGAAGGTTTGTAAAGACTTGGTCCATGAATGCGCTTACCTATGCACTCAACCACTATGAGTCCAAAATGAACCCAAGCACTGGCTTCAAGTTTGTATCCATGTTTTTTATTCTCTCCCAATATTGTTCATATAATTATTAGACTATGGGGAGAATACTTATGGTCTAAGAGCAAGCGATAAGGTCATTCTTTCATTATTAGATTTTTTGGTCCTTGGTTGAGGAATCCTACTTCATCTATTATTGTAGCTATTATTTAATGCTTGTAGAGTCTAAGAGACTCTTATAGGTATGCATGAGCTCTAATTCCTTTTTGATCATCTTATTTTAAGCATCTTGCTTCTCCTTTTTTAGGCCATCTAATTTGGCCTTCAACTCTATAACTTGGACCTATAGATGGGCTCTTTTATTGGATTTCACCTAGAAGCTCTCAGTGGTGATGTGGATCTGAAGGTTGGACATCATTTTGGTGAGATCCATGTATTTGGCCTTGGCTTTTATATTTAGGTAGTTGATAGTAGCTTTAACTCTTGTGAGTTCTTACTCCTTCTTTTCTAGCTAGTGGCCTACCTTGAAATAGTTCATGGTGATGAACTTGTTGGCTTCTTCCATGAAATTAACCCTATCAGTTAGTTTAGACTAGCTGAAGTTAAGATTGATGAATGTATCAAGTAATACCTTAGTTTTATATATTTTTTGGGCTTGATTACTTATGGTGCCATATGTGCAATCATCAAGTATTTTTGCATCAGGTTAAAGAATGATATCATATGAGGTATCATCGGGGCCTTAGCCATTTTTCCTCTTCTCTTCTCTACCTAGGCCTCTCAAGATTTTATTTTAGTCTCTAACTATTTTTGGAACTACTCTTGAGACTAAATCAATTATCCCATGAAGGGGGATCCTTCTAGCAATCTGAAGGGAATGGTCACTTACTGATATGAAGCAGAAGCTGTTATTCCTCTAAAGATGAATGGTTAAAGGCTTAAGGTGGTTTATGAGAAAGGTGGGAGGCCATGGATAGGGGTGATAAGTGATTGTGCCATGATTTATGTATACATAGTGGATGAAGGTGGAGGAGTAAAGAGTATTGCAAGTGAGGTGAATGGTTGGGTAAAGGAGAATGGTACAAACATAGTGAATTTGATGAAAGGTAAGGAGGAAGTGAAGAAAGAAGTAGAATTAGAAAGGATAGGGTTACTAAAACATACCTTTTTTGTTTGGGTTCAAGAGGAGGGCTATAATATTATGCTTCAATGCCAAGCTAAGCTGACTAAACTTTGGGTTGTCCCATAGTGACCTACAACTCCTATTGGGTAGTTATGTATAGAGTAAAGGACTAGATAATAGGCCTCTAGATCATGAAACCTTCCACCTATTTTATAGAGGGTGTTTCCTCTTCTTCTTTGATGGAAACCTCTTCCTCTTCATGAGCTTCTTTATCATTGTGCTCATCCCAAATGTTTTTGAATTGATCAATGGAGTCTATATCTTTAAATTTTAACTCCTAAAAATTGATTTCTTGACTATGTTTCCAATAGGAATCCTATTTCTCCTTACTCTATCCCCTATGAATGATATGTGCCCTTAGACTCTTTGTTATGTTCTTTATGGGATCAAAATCCTACACTAGTTTATAAAAAGACTCCCATAACTTGCAAGTGTTTGAAGGGATCTTGGACAAACTAACATAGTACTTAATGTTATCCTCTATTGGTGACCTTCACTCCTCAAAATATGGTTGGGGCTCATGGTTGAAGGGGTCAGTAGTCTTCAAAGTGGCTATGTGGCCAATCTAATCATAGTTCCACTGGTCATTGATCTAGTCTAATTTGAGCTTTACCAATTTTAGTGAAAGTAGGCACTCCTATGACCTCTTCACTATAGTAATTCCTACCTTGAAAATGGGACATCATACAAATCCTTATTTTTCCATCTTACCCCATATATTGAGTCTACCACATTGATTTTGCAAGCCAACTCTTGGTGGTTCTATCTATAAGCATGTGCATGATTTAGAATGGCTCCTCCTTAAACATGTAGACCTTTATAAATATGAAATGGGATATAAATAACCAATCAATTAAAATCTTGTAGTTAGTGAGCCATTATCTCTTGCAGTCTATCATTCTAAAAGTGATGGCCTCTTGACTGAGGTTGATGAGGACTAGAGATAGGAAACACTCTACAAACTTTTGATAATCTTTTATGACCAAAAGAATTGGGGTTCATGTAGAGATGGGGATCACTATGTGAGGATACATACTCATCTTAGTTTCATTTATTGTGAAGTATGGTGAGATTAACTAGGAGCTCTAGTAAAGGATCATGTAGAGGAGGAAGGAGGAATACCTAAAGGTATTCTAGGCCAATAAATTTTCTAGCTAATTATGAATAGCATTAGAAATGGCTTATATAAAGTCCATTTTGTAATTTTTATCCTTGCTTATCATATTCAAGTGGAATATTGCGCCTGATTATAAATCATGGACATTGGCATTTGAGTTCATTCTAAAAATGAATACCAACATAGAAAGGGTATCTTTCATGTCTTGTGCCACAAAGCTCAAGAGAGTAATGGGAAGAGGAGTCACCTCCATGTAATTTCTATGGAGATCTGATTTTATGAAATTTCACTTATGGACACAAGTGTTCCATACATTATGTAGGATTTTTATGTTGTAGATGTATGTGCCTGGGTCGCTAAGAAGTTGGGGCATCTCCCTCATTACATCAACATTGATGTCTACTTTTAGATGGTTACCTACAATAACACTAGTATTGCCATCATATCTCTCCACACATAGAGTAATGATAGCTAGGCATGATTTCACAAGAGGCACCATGCATTGGGCTAGGGTAGAGTTCCATATCCTATAGCTGAATGACTTGAAGTCATTATTTCACATCTTTTCAATTATGTGGGCATGGGTACCCTCCCTTATATTCTTCATGTTATTGGTCAATTTGGGATAAAATATCTCATCTGTAAAGCCTAGGACTAGTTTGGGGTCCCTACAATTCCCCTTTTCAATGTTATTGACATTCAAAACTATGGGCTTCAATTATGCAAAGGTGGAAGCATATGATTTACTTTTTACAAACTATAGGCTAAGGTCCCCATGACCACCTAAAATATAGTCTCTTTACTTCTTGGGGTGCCCAATAATAGATGAGGATCTAGAAATATCCATCTTATAATTCAATAATCCTCTCTAAACTTTGAGAAAAACACTAGATATTGCCTCATACTCTCAATTCCACACACAATCTTAGCTTAATTCTTTGCTAAATTCTCTTGGAAAATCTTAGGTGTTTAAATTTTTGGCTTGATTGAGAGAGAGGTATTTATAATAAAAGACTTTAATTATGATCATCATGCATCTCATTTTGAATTTGGGTGCCCCATAATTGTTAACGGTAACACACACACTTGAATAACATCTCACAAGAGATTTACGGTTATCCTCATGACAGATCATGAAATTAGGTGCATCTAATATTAATGTAAAGGGGATTGGGGTAAAGAACCATCTATCAATGGATGATTCAAAAATTAGGGGAGCCAAGGCATGGACACATGGTAATGGGATGAACAACTTGTGCCAATGATACTTATTTTGAAATAAATAACAACAAAGAAAGGGAAATAAACTAACAAAATGGAAACTATTTAACTATGTAAAAGGATAGATGATAAGTCAATTAAAGTGCTTCAATTGGATTTCATTAACCAAAATCTCTAAGGCATTACCTTATTCATCCTCTAACTCAAATGCATTTCCCTACCTATATCAATGATGTGAAAAGGTCCCATCCATAGTGCATCAAATTTTGCATGTTGCCCTAGCTTTATAGCCCTTTCATCACACCTTAGAACCAAATATCCTAGTTTGAAGCCTAAGTTGAATGCCTTCATTTTGAACCATCTCTTGACTAATTATTGTTAGGTGACCTCAGTGTCATTGGCTTGTTCTCTCACTTCTTAAAGACTAATGAATTCCACCAACTTGACTTCCATCACTCTGTTCTCTACTATTTTGACATCTTTTAATAGCTTCAAAGTGGCAATCTTCATTAAAATGGGCATGACCACTTCTTTCCCATATATTATTTCATATAGGGATGTTTTCAAAATTTTCTTAGGGGTAATTTAGTTGGTCTATAGAGATATCTTCACATGATGATGTCATTCCCTTTGTTTCTCAATACCTATCCTCTTAATTAACATTATGAGGTTCTTATTTTTTTATTTGACCAATCCATTTCCTTACAGGTAGTAGTTGGAATAAGTCTTAAGGAAGATGGCATTTTAGAGTGAAATTTTCAAAATCTTTGAACTAAGGAAGGACTTTACATTGTCAGGTATAATCATTTTAGGAGGGCCAAACCTTTCCACTAGTTCCTCTAGAAAATTAAGGATCACATTTTTAGTTTCCTCATTTAGTGGGGTTGCTTCAGTCCACCTTGTGAATTAATCCATTGCCATAAATATCCATTTATGTCCTGCAATAGATATAAGATTTATCATCCTAATGAAATCCAAGCCCCACTAAGAGAAAGGTTTGTTGATCATAATTAGATTTAGTGGCATGGCTAAATTCTTTTTCTTGCCTACCAAAAATTGACATCGATGGCATTTTTTCACCACTTGATGATAATCTAAAAACATGGTCAACCAGTAGTATCCTATGTGCATGACTTTGGTCACAATCATCTTTTCTAAGAAATGTCCACCTAAAGGGGTAAAGTGCATATTTTATATGATATTCCTAGATTGATGGTTATCAACTCATCAGAGTAATTCCCATCAAAGTTCTTTTTGAAAAAGACTCCCTAGACTAGCATATAGTTGGATCCTTGAAATCTATATAATATTATTTTATACATGGGGATACCATCTAAATATTAGCTAGTTTACATGAATCAAGTGCTATCATCAACCCATGACTTTTCAGTTTCATACTGACTCATTAGAACCATCTCCAATGCATCTTGTTCTTCTGTCAAGGCATTTGTGCATTGGGTTAGATACTCACAAAGCCATTTTCTTCAGATCACCTTGGTTGTTCTAACCTCAATGTCATATTCTAATATCTTTATGATCCAATTGGCTCTCTTTTATATGATCTCTCCCTCCATTATGTATTTTAAATGCTGGGATGTGACACATATACCATTATCTTACTTCCCATTACCAAGTGCCTAAACTTTTGAGGCCTTTGATGATCTAAAAAACCTACTTGTCAATAAAATTATACTTAATCTCATACCCATTAAAGGTCCTTTAATATAAATCAATAGGATTCTCAACCTTCCCTTCATCTTCCTTCTGAGTTAACATAGTCGCGAAGCTATGTTCACTACCATAAAAAAACATAATAAAATCTTTGGAGAAGTTGAGATTTACTAAAATGAGGGTAGTGGATATTGCTTCTTTGATATTCTCAAATGATGTCCTCCATTTAGTGGTCCCTTTAAAATCCTTATCTTTCTTCAACATCAAAGTGATTGTTCTTACCATCCATACAAAGTCTGATATAAAGTGACTGATGAAATTAATCTTTCCTAGGAAAGATTGGACTACTTTCTTTTTAACTAGCAAGGTTAGGTCCCTAATGGACTTCACTCTATTTGGTTCAATAGAGATGCCTTCTTTAGATACCATGTATCCTAGTATCTTGACTTTTAGGATGTTGAAGATGCATTTTGGGGGGTTAAGGGATAGCCATAACTCTTGACACTTTTGAAAAACCTCCTCCAAGTGATCAAAGTGATCTTCCTTTTTCTTGAAGAATATCATCAAATCATCCAAATATATAAGGATGATTTTATTAATTAGGCCCTTAAAGGCTATGTCCATGGCTTGTTATAAGGTGGCTCCTATGTTAGAGAGGATAAAAGGCATCTTCACATACATGAAGGTTACCCATTTTATAGTAAAAGTAGTCTAGTGTTGATCCTCTTCATTAACACATCCCTGGTTGTATCCTGAGAACCCATCTAATAAGGATAACATTTGTGCATCTATTATCATTTGGAGGATATATTCCATAGATGAAAGTGGGTAATGATCTTTCAAGGATGCTTTGTTTAAGTTCCTAAAGTTGATGCATAACCTAATTTATCCATTATTTTTCTTCATCAAAACTAGGTTGGATACCCAAGTTAAATTTTTGATTGGGTATATGATCCTTGAGTCAATCAATTTATTTATCTCTTAAACCATGATAGACTCAATTTTTGGGTTAACCAACCTTTTATTTTATCAGACAGGCTTAGATCCTTCAATTAGGTCTATGGTGTGTTGGATGACCTCATGGTCATACCCTTTCAAATCATCATAAGTCCAAGCCATAACCCCTTCATATTTATTGTAGAATGATATCAATCACTCCTTATCTTTTTTGGGAAACTTGTTTCCCCACTTTTAGTTTCATTCCTTTTCCTACATCTAGCTCAAATTAGTCACCTTTATCTATGACAAACTTTCTTGTCATTATTCACATCATTAGAATCAAATAGATTCTCTAGGATGATCAGCCCCTTTGGGAGTTTATTGGACTTTAGTTGTAAGATCTGATCCCTATAGGCTTATTCAATCTTTAATTGTAACTAATCCACAAACTCACATGACTAATGAATAAACATGACAATTTGGGCATCACTATCAAAAACTTACTAGTTATAATCATTGTTCAAGATGGCATGTTTGATAATTGCCTGTATCACTTGTTCATTGGTCAGTAAGTTGGTCACTACATCAAACTAGGAGCCAATTACTTCCATTCTATCTGCTTGAGCATTCTTGGACCTAGGGATGATTTGGATATTGAATGGTTCAAATACCTCAATCAAATCCCATATCCAATGGTGGTAGGACTTCATATGGATGGTATTTATAGATATGACTCTTTGTACTTACCATACTTCTAATTCAGAGTCTTCAAACACTTTTAACCGTTTCATGCCCATGCACTCGGTGAGGCTGAGGTCATGAACCACGGTTTCATACTTGACTTAATTGTTCATATAGGCAAACTAGAAGCAAAAGACCTTAAGGGTCTCCTTTCTAGATGGGGACACTAATCAGATACCATCTCTAGAGCTAGTTTTTCATTTCACACAATCAAAATATAGAGTCCAAAAATTGGACTCATTCTTGGGTTCCTTGCTCTAGTCTTCATTTCCCTTCATGACCTCATAGATGGCCTGATATTCATCATGAATTACATAAGTCATGAGGCCATTTGCATCAAATTTCACAAACTAGTCATTCTTGATGAAATCATTAACTAGGACCTCCTCCTCTGGATTTCTATTATCTATCACTCATTCTTCCTTGAGATTTTATACACAATACATCTCTTTCTTAGAGAAATAGGTGTGTGTCACTTCAACATTCATCATAGCATCATTATATATGTGCTCCAAATGTATCAGTTTAGTTAACACTTTCAATTTTGAGCCATATTTGGTCCTTAAGATCAAGTGAGACCAATCTAAAGATAGGTACCCACCTTTTTTGGTAGTGAAATCTCTTGACAAACATAACCCAAAGACCACCAGGATGTCTATTAGTACAACTTCCTAGGTGATTTTGATGTTAGGACAATAGTACAATGTTGGGGGAAGAGCCTTGATAATACCAATGGTCTAAACTTTCTTCCCTTCTAACTACATTACCCCTTTATTCAAGGGTTTGTATTGGAGTTACAATACATCTATAATCTTCTTGGCCATCATCATTGTGTAACTTATTCTCCACTATGAGAGTTAAATGGAATGGGGTATGTTTTATCTTACTTATCCCCACCTAGCAATTGATGAACATAAAGGGCGCATGAGGTTATGTATTATTGTTGGCTTCCTTTCCCTTATTTTATGTTGTTTTCATATCTAGGTTAGCTCACACATGTTTCTCATAGTCTTCTAATGCTTCTCATAGTAGATATTTTTGCTCTATGATAGATAGGACATCCTAAAGAGAAACATTAGCTAGATCCATCTTCAAATACTCCACCACGTTAAATGACCCGTGAGGCTAGACTTTGGGGTCCTTTAGATTGTTATGTGTTATTTCATTCCATTTTTGATATTTTAGGGGTGATGGTTAGGGTCCCAAAATTTCCTCAAAAGTCACTGTAGGTCTCATGAAGGTTTATTGGGTCTCAGTTAGTCTCTTCTTGGATCGATTGTAATAGTTTGATTAGACTCATAGAGATTTTAGTGAGGGGATCTCACTCATATAGACTGCATCTTCACCTTCTACCCAAGAGAAAAGTGCATGCTCTAAGGCTATCTCCTCTTCTTTCTCTAAGTAAATTCCTTACATTTGGGCCATTAGGACAACATTTTCTACACCTAGGGATTAGTATCTGTAAGAATATGAATCAGGTGTATTCCTTTAACTTAATTGTGTGGAAACCATTTGTTGTAGATTACCCCTTGGGAAATTTTGGGGTGTATGTGCATCATTAAATGGAAAGCACCATGAATTTGATTCATCTACCAAGTTTTTTTTTACCAGCAACCAATTCTCTATTTGAACTCGATGGGACCATTTTCAAAGGATTAGGAACTAAGACAATCTGATTCATAGGTCATGCTTAGTGATTCAGTGTATGATGGTTTGGATTCTACTTTTCTTAATACTAGTTTTACTAATAGGGATCTCTCCTTACTTGGTAGTTTTGGAAAGGTGGATAGGGGGCATAACTTGCTACCTTTTGAGATTTATAATCTCATTTGAGAAGTTCTGCAAGATGTTCTTCATGTCATTCATTTTCATAGCTAGCGAGCATGAAGAGGATGCATTCATTTGAGTAGGTAGATATACATACATAGACGGAGATGATTGTGAGGTGCTTGGGACCACCTATTACGGTGGCATTGATATTTTTTGGGAACATAAGCATTGGTAGTAATGGAGGTAGTTTCCTAGTATCTATTAAGTTGTTCTCTACTCTACTAGTTATTTAATAGGCATTCGATAGTGTCTAGCCTCCAAGTGACTGAATCATAACAACTATGTCTGAATTAAAGGATTTGAGATAAAAGATGGTGGCCATACCCATGGGTGATCAAGCCACTATCAAGATTCTTTACTAGTTCTTATTAAACTTGGTATTGAAATTGATGATAGCCTCTTGTAGCGCTCTCTTAATAGTGATTAGTTGTTACAGTAGAGATGATCAGTTTGCTTTTCCATTGAATCATTCAAATAATATATCGCCCAAGTCATCCTAGGTGATGATGGATTTGGGTGGCAAGGATCAATACCAGCCAAAAGCTCATCCTTTGAAAGAGGTATCTAGCAGACTTAAGGCCATGTTTTTCTCTATGATATATTGTACAATGTAAACATTAGAAATAGCTTGAAGATGTTATGACATACTTCTAAAATCATCCTCTAAGAATTTAGGGAGTGCCTTTAAAGCATTTACAGGAATAAGATCCCACATATCCAGGAATACTAGAGGGATGAGGGGGATACCATTTTATATGCTATAAATATCCTTAGTGGTCCTTGGATAGCCATTTAATGTGGTTTTTTTATTTTTCTAGACCCTACAAATCTTTGGAAAGTTGCAGCTACCAGAGATGGTAGTAACAAGCTGATATTCTTGGTTATTTATGACCTTGTGATTGGCCTATGGCTCATAAACTCTAAATTCCAATCAATAAATTATGGGTATACTAGTAGTTTTAGGTCCCACTAGGCATGCGAAGAAATAAAAACTATTAATTCCTAAAACTCTTACTCTCAAAAAATAGTTTCCTATGGGAAGCTTCACAAGTATGGGAAAAAAATATGGTTTGTGAAGCAACCTCTGGGATTTTAGAAGCCAGCTCTTTGAATTAATTAGGAGTAAAAATGGGAAGGAAGAAATGTAAATAAAACTAAAACAAAACTATCTAAGGTGATGCACTGATATCTTTAATGTATCCATCTAATATTGCTTAAAATAGATTAAACCATTGAAACACCACAGACAATTTAAAAGAGCATATGCATGATTTAATGCCTATAACATAAACAAAAGACAACACTATAAAATTAGAGAAAATAAATTATATAAAATAATAAATTCCACTCAATTTGACATAGAACACTACATCCTCTTCATTTTTAGGTAGAGAATAAAATACAAAAGGCCCAAAGGCATAATATGTAATATTTAATCCTTCCCACAAGGGGCACCTAATAAGGTTATGAAATGAGATTAAATAACTATTGTTATTTCTATTCCAAAACTAACTATTAAAATGTCTGCTCTCATATAATAGTAAGAACAATTTATATTATCTAATTTCCAATCCCTATAAAAAAAAGAGACCTGAATATATAAACACAATGGGCTCATGAGGAAATGACACCTAGGACCAAACACTCACACTCATGATGAGGCCATTGTAACTAGATGTGGAGCTACGGCTCATGAGTGTAGTTGGTCTTCAAAATATTGTATATGGAACAATTATTTATGCCTCATGATCTCCATGGTGCTTACACATGCTTCAAGTGGAATCTATTAACTAGAATCTCTAAGGCATTGCCTTCTTCATCCTCTAACTCAAATGAACTACCCTTCCTATTACCAATGATGTAAAAAGGTCCCCTCCATAGGGAATAAAATTTTGCATGTTGGCCTAGACTTGTAGCCCTTTTGCCATAACTTAGAAACAAATCTCTTGGCTTAAAGATTGGGTTGAATGACTTCTTGTCAAACCATCTGTTGACTACTTGTTATTAGGTGACCTCAATGTCTCTGGCATGTTCTCCCACTTCCTAGAGGCTGATAAATTATTTCAACCTAACTTCCATGACTTCATTCTCTACAATTTCAACATCTTTTAATAGCTATAAAGTGGGAATCTTCATTGAAATGGGTATGACCACTTCTTTCCCATATAATGGTTCATATAGGGATGTTTTCAAAATCTGATTGGGGATAATTTGATTAGCCCATAGACCGATATTCACATGATTATGCCACTCCCTTTATTGCTAAACACCTATCCTCTTGATTAACCTTATGAGGTTCTTATTTGTTGATTTGGCCAATCCATTTCTTTATGGGTAGTAGTTGGATGAAGTCTTAAGGAAGATTCCATTTTAGAGCACAAATTATGAAATATTTGAACCAAATAAGGCCTTCACATTGTCAAATATAATCATTTTAGGAGGGCCAAACCTTGCGACTAGTTCCTCTAGGAAATTGAGGATCAAATTTTTAGTTGCCTCCTTCAATGGGGTTACTTTGGTCCACCTTTTGAAGTAATTTATTAACATAAGTATCCACTTATAGTCTATACTAGATACATGATTTATCATCCCAATGAAATGCAAGCCCCACTGCATGAAAATTTTATTGATGAGAATCAAATTTAGTGGCATGGCTAAATTATTTTGCTTTCCCATAAAAAACTGACATTGATGACATTTTTTCACCACTTGATGACAATCTACTAGTATTATCTTATGTGCATGACCTTGGTCATGATCATCTTTGGTAAAAAATGTCTACCTAAAGGGGTAATGTGCATATCCTATAGGATATTCCTAGCTTGGTAGTTATCAATACATTGAAGTAATTACCTTTGAAGTTCCTTTTGAAAAGGACTCTCTGGACTAGCATATAGCTAGCTAATTGTAATCTATATAATATTATTTTATGCATAAAGAGACCATCTAGATATCAACTAGTTCACATAAAGTGTGATCTATCATCAACCCAGGACCCATTAGTTTCATACTGACTCACTAGAATTATCTTTGATGCATCTGGTTCTTCTATTAGAGCATTTGCACATTGGGATAGATACTCACAAAGCCCTTTTCCTTAAATCACCTTGGTTGGTCTGACCTCAATTTCATATTCTAGGATCTTGGTGATCCAATTGGATCTTTTTTTATAATCTTTCCCTCCATTATGTATTCTCAAACATTGGGATGCACCACATATACCATTATCTTACTTCTTGCCACCAGGTGTCTAAACATTTTGAGGCCTTTGATGATGCCAAAAACCTAATTTTTAATGAAATTATACTTAATCTCATACCCATGTAGGGTCATTTAATATAAATCAATAAGATTCTCACCCTTCCCTTCATCTTCTAATTTAACACAGTTTCTAAGCTATTTTCACTACCATAAACATACAAAATAAAATTTTTGGAGAAGTCAAGATTAACTAGAATGGGGTTAGTGGATATTACATCTTTAATCTTGTAAAATGTTGTCCTTCCTTCAATAGTCCATTTTAAATCCTTATATTTCTCTAACATCAACATGATTGATCTTACCAGCCATATAAAGTCATATATGAATCGACTGACGAAATTAATCTTTCCTAAGAAATATTGGACTCCTTTCTTATTAACTAGAAAGGTTAGGTCCTTGATATCCTTCAATCTATTTGGGTCAATAGAGATGCCTTCTTTGGATACCACGTATCCTAGTATCTTGTTTTGTGGGATGCTAAAGATGCATTTTTTGGGGTTAAGGGATACCCCAAACTCTTGAAACTTTTAAAAAACCTTCTCCAAGTGATCAAAGAGATCTTATTTTTACTTGGAGAATACTATCAGATCATCTAAATATATGAGGATAATTTTGGTAATTAGGCCCTTAAAGGCTATGTCCATGGCTCACTAGAAGGTAGCTCCTACGTTAGAAAGGCTAAAAGGCATCTTTGTATACATGAAGGTTACCCACTTTACAATAAAAGTGGTCTTATGTTGATCCTCTTCATTAACCCATACTTGGTTGTATCCTAATAACCCATCCAATAGGGAGAACATATCTATGTCTACTACCATTTAGAGGATCTATTCCATGGAAGGAAGGGGGTAATGATCTTTAAAGGATTTTTTATTCAATTCCCTAAAGTTGATCTATAGACTAATTTATCCATTTTTTTCCTCACTAGAACTAGGTTGGATACCCATGTTAAATGTTTGATTGGGTATGTGACCCTTGAGTCAATCGATTTCCTTATCTCTTGAACTATGAGATAGTTTATTTTTGAGTTTATCAACCTTTGTTTTTCTATAATAGGATTGGAACCTTCAATTAGGTCTATGGTGTGATGTATGATCTCATGGTCATATCCTTTAAAATCATCATAAGTCCAAGCCATAACCCTTTCATATTTATTACAGAAGGATATCAATCATTACTTATCTTTTTAGGAAACTTCTTTCTCCGACATCCAACTCAGAGTAGTCACCTTTGTCTATGAAAAACTTTCTATTGTCATTTCTCACATCATTAAAATCAAATAGATTCTCTAGGGTGATTAGCCCCCTTGGGAGTTTATTATACTTCAGTTGTAAAATCTGATCCCAGTAGGCTTATTCAATCTTTGGTTTGTAACTACTCCATAAAATCATATGACTATTGAAAAAACATGATAATTTGGGCATCAATCTCATATACATGTTAGTAATGATCATTATCTAGGATCATAGGTCTAATAATTACCTATATCACTTGTTCATTGGTCATCAAGTCAATCACCAGATCAAATTGGGAGTCGATTACTACCATTTTATCTACCTGAGAATTCTTGGACCTAGGGATAATTTATATATTTAATGCTTTAAATACTTCAATCAAATCTCATATCTGATGGTGATAGTACCTCATGTGGATGTTTTTTGTATCTATGACTCCTTTTACTTTCCTTACTACCAGTTCAGAGTCTCTAAACACCTTTAACCACTTCACACCCATGTGCTTGATTAGGTTGAATCCATAGAATAGGGCTTCATACTTAGCTTCATTGTTTATATAAAATAATTAGAAGTGAAAGGCCCTAAGGATCTCTTTTCTAGATATAGACACTAATTAGATACCATCACTAGAGCTAGTTTTGTATTTTACACCATAAAAATATAGATTCCAAAAATTAAACTCATTCTAGGGTTCCTTGCTCTATTCCTCTTTTTCCTTCATAACCTCTAGGATGGCATGATCTTCATCATGAATTACATTAGTCCCAAGGCTAATTTCATCAAATTTCATAAACTAGTCATTCTCAATGAACTTATTAACTAAGCTCTCCTCTTATGGGTTCCTATTGTCTGTCACTCTTTCTTCCTTGAGAATTTATACATAATACATCTCTTTCTTGGATAAAAAGGTATGTGTTAGTTCAAAAGTGATTATATCATCATCGGCTATGTGATATGGATGTAGTGGCTCATACAACACTTTCAATTTCAAGCCATATTTGGTCCTTAAGATTAAGTGAAACCAATCTAAATATACATATGCACCTATCTTGGTAGTAAAATCTCCTAATAGACATAACCTAAAGACCAAAGGGATGTCTATTACTAAAAATTCTCGGGTAACTATGATGTTAAGACAATGGTAAAAAATTAGGGGAAGAGCCTTGATAATACCAATGATCTAAACTTTCTTCCCATCCAACTACATTACCCCTTTATTCAAGGGTTTGTATTGGATTTGTAGTGCATCCATAATCTACTTGGGCATCACCGTGGTGCTGGAGCCAAAAATAATAATATAATTATGTAACTTGTTTCCCACTATGAGAGTTAAATAGAATGGGGTAGGTTTTGTCATACTTACCTTCACCTAGGAGTTGATGAACACAGATGGCATATGAGGTTATACACTGATGTTGGATTCCTATCCCTTGTTTTGTGTTGGTTCTATAGCTAGGTTAGATCATGCAATTTTTTCCTAGTCTTCCAATGCTTCTCACAATAAATATTTTTGATCTGGGATAGATAATACATCCCAAAGAGAAACATTAGCTAGAGCCTTCTTTAGCTACTCTACCACATTAAATGACCCTTGAGGTCAGAATTTGGGGTCTTTTAGCTTGTTTTACATTATTTTCCTCCATTTTTTATATGTCAAGGGTAATGGTTGGGATCCCAAATGTTTCTCAAAAGTCACTTTAGGCCTCATGAAGGTTTCATATGTCTCATTCGATCTCTTCTTAGATTATGTTTCAGTGAGGGGATCTCACTCACATAGATTGTATCTTCACCCTCTACCCAAGATAAAAAAGCATGATATGATTATATCTCCTCTTCTAACTCTAAATACATTCCTTTCATTTGGGCTATTAGGATAACATTTTCCACACCTAGGGATTGGTATCTGTAATAAGATAAATTAGGTGAGTTCCCTTCTCTTCATTATTTGGAAACCTTTTGCTATAGATTACCCATTTGGTAATTTTGGGGTGTATATGTATCATTTCATAGAAAGCACCATGAACTTGAGTCATCTACCAAGTTATTTTTACTAGCGATCAATTCTCTATTTGAACTAAACAAGACCATTTGTAAAGGATCAGGAACCAAGATAATCTAATTCTCAGGTCATGCTTGGTGATTCAAAGTCAGATGGTTTGGCTTCTAACTTTCCTAATGGGTATTATTGATAAGGTTCTCTCCTTTATTAGTAGTTTTGGGAAGGGGGATTTTGGGGCATAGCTTGCTAGATTTTGATATTTATAATATCATTTGAGAAGTTTCACAAGATGCTCTTCATGTAATTCATTTTTAAAGCTATTGAGGATGAAGACGATGCATTCATTTTAGTAGGCAGATACACATACATAGAAGGAGATGCTTTCCAAGTGCTTGGGATTGCCTCTTATGGTAGCATCAATATTTCTAGGAATATAGTCATCGATAGTCATGGAAGGAGTTTCTCAACATCTATCAAGTTGTTCTCCACTCTGATGGCTAGTTCATATGCATCTGATAGCATTTAGCCTCTAAGTTACTAAATCATATTAGTTATGTCTAAATTTAAGACTTTGAGGTAAAATATGATGGCCATACTCATGGGTAATCATGCCACTATCATGATTCTTTACTAGGTCTTATCAGACTTGGTATTGAAATTGATGATAGCCTCTTATGGGGCTCTCTTAATAGTGATTATTTGTTATAAGAGAGATGACTGGTCTTCTTTTTCATTGAATCATTTAAATAATCTATCTCCTAAATCATCCTAAGTGGAAATGGATTTGGGAGGCAAGGACTGATAAAATCAAAAGTTCATTCTTTGAAAGAGGTGGCTAGTAGTCTTAAAGACATGTTTTTCTCTCTAACATAATACATAGTGAAAACATTGGTGATATCCTGAAGATCTTCTATCATACTTTTGAAATCCTCTGCTGAGAATTTAGGGAGTGCCTTTAAGGCATTATTAGGAATATGATCCCACATAGCTAGGACTACTACAAGGATGAGTGGGATTCCACTGTTCCATGATATAAATTTATTTGGTGGTTCTTGTATAGTCATTTATTTTAGTTGTTACATTACACTAGACCATGGGGCTATTTAGTGAGTTGAAACTACCAAAGGTGGTAGTAATAAGCTTAGATTCTTGGTTGTTTGTGACCCTATGATGGACCTTTGGCTCATAAACTTTTACTTCTAATCATGTGATTATGGGTAGACTAGTATTTTTAGGTCCTACCAAGTAATGCAATAAAGAAAAATTATTGATGCCTAAAAATCTCACTCTCAGTAAATAGTTTCCTATGGGAAGCTTCACAAGTGTGGGATGAAAATGCCATCTGTGAAGCAACCTCTAAGATTTTAGTATTCAGCTCTTTGAATTATTAGGGTGGTGTAAATGGGAAGGAGGAAATGCAAATAAAACTAAAATAAAAGTAACTAAGGTGATGCACTAATATCTTTAATGTATACATATAATATTTCATAAAATAGATTGAACCATTCAAACACCATAGATAATTTAAAGAGATTATGCATGATTTAATACCTATAACATAAGAAAAATCCAACACTATAGAAGTAGAGAATATAAAAGAAATAAATTCCACTCAATTTGACATAGAACACCAGATCTTATTCATTGTTATGTGGAAAATAAAATTAAAAAGGCCCAAAGGCATAGTATATAATATTCAATCCTTCTCACGAGGGGCACCTACTAAGTTCATGAAATGAGAATAAATAATTTTTTTTTTTTCTATTCCAAATCTAACTATTATAATGGTTGCTCTCCTATAATAGTAAGAATAATTTATATTATCTAATGTCCATCCCATATAAAATAAAAGATCCCTAAATATATAGGCATAGTGACCTCACAAAGAAATGACACTTGGGACCATGCAGTCACACTCATGATGAGGTTGTTGTAACTGAATGGGGAGCTTTGGCTTATGATTGTAGTTGGTCTTTAAAATCTTGGATATGGCATAACTATTGATGCCTCATCATATCCACTATACTTAGAAGAACCATCATGGTGATGCATTTCTCCCTCTAAACTTCCTTTGTAATTCTTTTTAGAAATGGTTCCCACTTCCCTCAGCCAATGACACTACTTAAAGATTTGATACGAAAAAATTTGATGTCAAGGAGTGCTAGAATGACACATGGTATTATAAAGTGAGAGCAGTCTCCCTCAAAGCCCTTTTATCACCTTCTTAACTGGTAGCATGTGGGGCCACCATTTTCCAAGTTGGTGCTACTCCTAGAGAAGTCAAGAACTCCTTTACAAAGAATGAGTGTGGGGGCACCATGTGTAAATTTTTCTTCCTCTTCATTATAACTATATCATGGGTCCTACCAATTATTTCATTAGCCAATGGTGCTGCTCAAAATTTTAACAAAAATAAACCTACCTTAGATAAATGTTGTGATGCCATGTGTCATTATGGTGTTACTCTTGGATGAGCTAGGAAACTTTTTGTGAAGAATGAACACTAGGATGCCACATGGCACCAGTGGAAGGAGCTAAGACTTAGCCAAAATTAAACAAGGGGAACCCAAGAAAGAGGAGGTTGATACATAAGCCACTGAACTCCAAGCATGTTCATGATAAAAAGTCTAACTGCCTAAAAACTTCAAAACATGGATTAAGATCCATAGAAAAGTTTAAATATTTGTTGTATTGAAACCCTATAATATGGATATTATATAGAGATTTGATATTTAAATGTATATAAGTTACATATTAGTTGTTTGATATGACATAAATGTTGAAAAGGGTTTTATAATATTTACATGCAATATATTTGATTATTTTTAGACAAATTTTTGTATTCAGGTATTATAAGTTGTTTACATTCAAAAAAATAAATGAGATCTTAGGGTTTTTGGTGTTGTCTTTTGTCCATTTCTCTACATGATTTTTGATACAAAATCATTTTTTGTTTTAGTAGATTGATAAAGCATAAGATAGTGTTTTTTCATTTTCTTATTGATATTTTGGTGCATTTTGGTGTTCTAGTTGTTTGATAACATACTGTGGACAACATATTCAAAGAATAAATGATGTTGTATCTGTATGAAATTTCATTGAATAACACCCATATAAAATGCATTCTTAATTTTTTGCATTAGTAACATTTGGTTTGAGGAATTTTCTAAAATTTACTATGTGGAAACTTGCATAAGATATTCACAATCATAATACAGTTAAGTGATTCTAGTCATATGCATTTAGCAAGATATATGTAGAATGTTAGGGTTTCATTTTTATAATTTACTTGATAATTTATTATATTGAAATTCTTTCAAGATGATATTGATAGAATTATTACAATTTTTAGTTTTATTTAAGCTATAGAATTTGTTGAACTATGGAATTTGTTTGTATCTACAAATCCGGGTTTTGTTTGAGTATGTTGATATTAGGATATATATATATATATATATATATATATATATATATATATATATATATATATATATATATATATATATATATATATATATATATATATATTGGCATTATTCAAATTTGGTGTGTTTAGTTGAAATAAAAGAATGGAAACATAATTTAATAAAAATTTGATTATTTTGAAAATATTCATTATATTAAAAGTTTGACTTTAATTTATTATTTGAATTTATTTCAAATTTATAATGTCAAGGTGACCCCAAATTCTCATAATTAAAGAAGAAATGTTTGGGGTAGAGATAGTGCACAATAAGGTAATAACACTCCTTCATGGGGTAGTTATTATGAGAGACATTTTTATGACCGTAGGGTTTCCAACACTTTCTCCATGAATTTTCACTATGGAACCCATGTGTCTATACACTTTGATTTGAATGATCCTAAATTCAAGAATTTATTGGATAATATCTCATCTTCCTCTATTAGTTTGTGTGGTGTATCTCATAAAAGTCCAATGATATCCTATCAAAGATCTCATCCTTTCATAAGAATTACTCCATGTGAATCCTCTTAATGGATGCATACTACCATTGAGTCAGTACCTAATGAGCCTATTATATTGAATCATGCCAAATTGTTTCCTAAGATTAACCTAGATCTTATTAATTCGAATCCCTCTTTGGTTATGATTGTTAGACCCACTTTACCTATTCTTGACAAACCCACTTCTTCTATCAAGAAATGTGATAGTATCCCTATGATTCATCTCATGGTGACATGTGTACTTCATAAACTCAAACATTAGATTGATAATGATTTTGGAGGTATCAACTTAGTTGAATTACCTATTACATCATTGGAATACATAGAATATCATATAGATAAGCCCCCTTGGTCTTGTTTCTATTAGTTACACTGATAAATTTATTTATGCCATGTTTTTTTTTACTCATTTGTTATTTTTTGAGATATTATTGTAATGTTTCTCAATTTTGCACTTTTTAGACACATGCAGTTTTTATAGTATTTTGATTTTCAAGACATGGCAATTCTAAGCTTACTTTGATCAATTTTGGTAGATAGTGAAATTAATATATTCATGCAAGATTTTTATGCTTTAATTTTATCATTTGATCTATTTTGAGAAATGCTACTTTATGTATTTTAGTGTTAAGATGTTTAAATCATTAAGTATTGGAATTTATTGATTATTTATTATATACATAGTTAAATAGTTGTCAAAATAATTTTTAAACAATTCAAAGCCCCCCCCCCATTAAAGATCATAAATTGGTATGTATTATTATTTAATATTGTGAAATTATTTTAAGTTCAATATATAAATTTAAGCTATAAACTTTATAACTTATAAAATGAATTTATTATAAATTAATTAATTTTTAAAAGTCAATCAACTTCATAAACTATAACTAACTAAATTTACTTGTAACTTGAATCATAATTACCTCAAAGGAGAGTTTATGGGAGGTCTAGTCTAAGGTCCAAAAGTCAAGATGGATCAACATATTCATTTGATCAGTTTGGAAATTGAATGCAAAAGCTTGTGTAGGGCATGGTGGAATGGCAATCCCATGGAAATCCTAATGACAATATGCCACTAATATTTGAATATGAGTGTAACAATCCCCTAAATTGAATGCAATATACTTAGTGTGGCATGATTCATCATTTGGAATTTGCATTATAATAATCCAGAAGAGACAAAGAACATAAAGGATAAATTTTTTACCTTGAAAAAGGTGTGGCTTCTAATTACAGATCATGATCATGACAGTAAATCTATCAAAATCCCACTTACATTCTCCAAACATTATTGAATATTTATAACCACTCTATTAGTGGGTTGAGTTAGAAGATAAGGCCATGAGATTCACAAATTATTTATTTAAAGAGGCTACATTAACATTGTAAAAGGGGAAATACTTTCGAGTATCAAGGCTCTATAGGAATTGCACCAAGATTTCACTCGCCTTTCTTTATTTATCTTTTGCCTAGATTATATGTAAAGGGTTGGTCATCACTTCTAGGAATTGAAGCACTATTGGAATAGGTCTAGATTGCACTACCCTTTCCCCCATGCCTTCATCCTTAGTTTCTTACCTAGAGATTGACTATAACAGAACATTTTGAGAATGTTTAATATATATTTGATTATGTTGTGTTCACCTGATGTATCTAGTCTTTGATTTATCTTATTTATTAGTGTTAGGATTGATATTTTGATTGATTACAGACATGAATGTGATAATTAGATTATACTTATAATATTTTAGTTCCTATTAGGATCTTTGATTTTATTTAAAACATTATATGTTTTATGTGTTTTAATATATAAAGTATTTATAAAGGCTTTGTGAAACATTCACTACAAGTGTTTGAGTGTTTATCTCAATTAAGAATCTACCAATTAAGTATTCATCTTTCTCAATTACTATCTTAGTTAGGATGTTTGGTAGTTATTTTAACTGGTCTTTTGGATGTGTTCATGCTTTACTTTAGATTTTTCTCAACCATTATGTTCAACAACTATAGATTATTAGTTAGAATATATTTATAATGGGTACGATATATTAATGACCTTAAATATTCCCTTAGAATATTTTCCACTGAGTGGATTACATTTTTTTAAATATGTAGAATAGGCACACAAAGGTACAATTGTGGTTAGGCATGCTTTCATCTCCTTGGCATCAAAAGGTTCATTTAAATCAAAGACACCCTTTCTTTTCCACCCTACCCTGTCTCCATTTTACTTTTTTAATGATATCTTACCTTAGTTTAGATATTGAAATGAATTGTAGTGAAGTATATTCTAATTGCTTTATCATTTGAATCAAGTAGAGAATAAGATATAGACAAATAATAAGCAAGTAGTAGATGAACAATGAATGTTCATATCAATTGAACCTCTGGTGGTAATAGTTATTGATCTTAGAATAAAATAGGTGAAATTACTTGGTCATTGGATTGAGCTAGCATCAATCCTAAATTAAAGATGGAGTATACTTATCCCATGCATTTTCCCCCACTTTTCTCCCTGGAACACTCAACCTCATGAGTTCTTCTAGATGTAAGATTCTAGGGCAAATAACACATACATTTATGAGGTTATATATTTTTATATTGGTCTATTGATCATATTAAACTATTGTACATGAATTGATATTTTTAACACTTATATAATTATATTTCCTATGGGTATATCATATTAATAAATTTATTCAAATTTAATCATAATTTGGAGAGATTTTTATATAGATTATTGCTATTACTAATGAAGAGTCTCACCTTATCACTCAAGAAAACACTCTTTGTTATAATAGGGTTTTTTTTTTTAATCGCACTCTCACACATAAAATCTATTATATTAATATACCTAGGTAGTATTAGCTACCCTATAATTTCTCCAACATTCCCCCCTTATGTGTTTCACTAAATTTTAAATCTATTTGATGTTTAAGGAGAAATAGAGGTGAAGGGTAGGGATTAGAGATTAGAGAGAACTCATATTGGTTGCACATCATATCTAGATGATGTTAATCACTCCTCTTTGGCTAGAGAGGACTACCTATGAATAAGAAAGTACTACTACCAATTATATTTGTTAGTAGATATATGAGTGGGCTGTCAAGCTACATGCTTGTACTTGGAAGTGTCAAACTTCCTTAGGGATGACAGTCCACTTTTTGAAACAAAATTGGTAATGAATAACAAAATGAAAGAGAGAGTAAGAGAGATATTAGTACCACTCTTGTAGTCTGAGTGCAGTAGAAAGTGACACAGCATAGGTAATGTGAGTTGTTAATGTTTTTGGAGGTTATTTAGGCAGGCTCAGGGAGGTTAGTAGAAATACACAGTCACTAACATTGGTTAGGCTATCGATGTCAGTAAGGGGATATGGCTGATGTCATTTATATGACTGATGTCGATTATGTGACTGATGTTGGTAGGGGTAGTAGGTTCTCAAGGGGTTGTAGAAGACTTGTATGAGCTAGGAGATAGATGTTGGTCAGGTTTATGAGGCTAGGAAGAGTTGCAAGGGAGTCTATAAGGCTTAGGTGTGTCTAGACAGAAGGTTGGTATGTTTTGAGTAGAGGAAAATAGGCGAAGGAGTTTTACAACTCCTCCATAGGGAGAGTCAGGATGTTCATAAAATGATAAATAATATAATGTAAATTAATTATAAAATGACTATTTAAAATAACTACCAAAACACAAAGATATACTTAGTTGATGAAATAGATGAACTATGGGTGCTAGATAGATGGCTCTGATGAGGTGTGTTAAAGCTATAGGTGAATAGAAAGGCAAGCATGTGCTATCAGTTTATAAGAATTCAAGATTTATGTAGTATATTAATTTATGATCTGGACTAATTTGTGTAGAGTAACGGTAACCCTAGATGTAGAAAGTTGAATGCTAAAGCATGTAAATGACTAATGAATTTTTTTTATTTTTTACCTAAACATCAGGTTAGAATTTAGCTTAAGTAATTGACATCGGTGATCCCACTAATGTCAGTCATGGGTTGATCGATGTCGATAGCATGAGAATAGGTAAAAGGGATATTTTTAGCCTATTTTCTATTCTTTCTCCTACCAAGTGTGGTGTCCATTAGGAAATTATAGAAATGTGAGGTTAATAAGGATGTAGTTAGTTAAAAATTTATTTTTTGGGTGAGAACAACTCATGGGTAGTTAAGATTAGGGGACTAAGTCTTGAGGTGACTCAGAGGGTAAGAATTAGTCTTAGGACAAGGTGGCCAAGTAAAGTGGCATAAGTAGTTTTTAATTAACTTAATTAAATATTTTAAATTAATTAAATGTGTGAGGGGTAAAATCATGGATTATGAAGGCTAATTATTAAAAGGGGATCAAGGGGGGTCTGACATAAGGAGTTATGCATGTGTGTAATGTAATTTTGGTGTTTACATTTTCCCCTTTTTATCTTATAATTTGTACTGACAAGTTGCAAGACAAAAATAAGAGTTAGATTTTCAAAATATTGGATGAAGTATCCCCTCTAAAAATGGGAACCGACAAAGGAGAAATTAGAATCAAGTACCAGTTTGATAAGTAGTTAATTGGGTGGGTGGATGTTGAGTGAGAAGATGGTATCATTACTTGTGTGTATACTACTACAAGTTATAGTTGACAAAATCAACAACAAGTAAAGGTGAGGAGGACTCATATAGAAATAACCAAATCATAGCTTTTAAGTGATAGTTGATAAGGTTAAAATGATCAAAGTTATAGCTCCAATGGTCCATGTGTTCCAAGTATTTGAGGTAGGAAGTGCTCGTGGTAAACATAAAAGGTTATAAGTGACAGGACTACCTTGGTCATGATCCAAAACACCTGATATACATGTGTGTTTACAATAGCCAACTATAATGAGGTAGCATAAGTGGTCAAGACATACAATGCAAGGTTGGTTTAAAAGGGTCAATGGTCGAGCAGATATTCATGATCTCTGATCAAATTCATCATGGGTGGAGATTTTAGTGATCTCCAAGGTTGGATATCATGGTTGGGGATATATATATGATCTCCAAGTTAGTTAGATGGAGGGTGTAGTCCAAAAATTTGTGGTTGGGTTTGAAAACTCTAATTTAAGGGTGAAAATATCAATTATGTCATCAATGTTGGTAGAAAGTATTGCCAATATCAGTGGATTAGGTCAATACTATCAACATTTATGGGCAACCAAACCTGACAAAAAGGGGTTTGGTGGCCCAATATAACTCATTTACAACACTTGATTAGAGATAAAAAGAGCTCTAAGTGCTAGTGAGATGGCAAAGATAGGATGGGACCTAGCTGGAGGCATGTCACCATAAGGGGTAGCTATTCTAGCTTGAAAGAGATGGAGAAATGAGGTAAGATCCTCTACAAGTTGAATTTAAATTTAAGTTTTTTAATTTTTATTTTAGGCTAAACTTAAAATTTAGGGGGGGGGAGATGCTATTAGAGGGGTAGGAAATGGGGTAGGTTAGATTTAGGTGAATTTGGGAGGGATTTAGGGGTGATTTTTAGGGAAAAACTCAAAAGTGGGAGATGAGTTATTTAGCCCTAGGGCTAAACCATTTGCCAATGTCAATGAGGTTCACTGACATTGATCAACATGGTGTTGATCTTAGTAGATTCCATTGATGTTGATCGACACCAAGCATCAATATTGGCATATAAGACTGACATGGGTGACCTTGAAAAACCCAAAATAGGAGAAAAGACCAATTTTATATCCCATTTGAGTTAGTCAACTAGCCTAATGGCTGAGCTAGCCTCAAAATACCCCATGTAAATTGAGTGTTACCTACATAGCCTAGTTGAGGGCTTTAGGCCAATGTATTTCTCCCAATGCATAGAGAAAAGATCTGAGGTATGGTTAAAATTTTGGTAAGGGAAGTGGTTAGGAAAAGGTAGGTTGAAATAGGTCATGGGACTTAGGACTTAAAAGATAGGTCATAGGGTTAAGGGTTTGAGATATAGGCCATGGGGCCTAGAGTTATGATAGGTAGTTGGGCCTAGAGTGGAGAGATAGGTAGTGAGGCCTAGGGTTTAGGTGGGTATATAGCTGAGATAACCTTAGAAGACCCTATGTTGACTAAGTGATACCTACATATCCTAGTTAAGGGCCTCATTATAATGTAATTCTACCATAGAGAAGGGAAAAAAGGGTAGAGGTTTATATTAGAAAGTATGTGACTTGAGGTTTGTGTGTATGGATACAAGCTAGATAGGAGTTGATGTTATGAGATATACTACATATGTTATTGATGTAGATGAGGAGGGATGTCACCCTATATGAGTGGGAGCACATCGTAGTTTTAGGGTTAAGAAGAATGTGATGATATTGCAAAGTTACATGGGATATTAGTTTGATGATAGCATTGATAGAGAGGTAGGATCACACCACCAACACCTTCCATTTACCTATCAGAGAGTTGATAGTGACATAGGAGGATGTGTACAATATTTTATGGTTGTCATTCCAAGGTGAGGAACTCATCTCATGTTTGAGAGAGAAGCATGATATTCACATGGTTACATTATTCAGAGATCGTGTTAGTGAGGTGACCTATCACTTAATGATCTTTGCATATGATCTATTGTACATTGATGATGAGGAATAACATTGATTAAGCATCCTGATGATGATAGGGATTATAGTATATGAACCACCAGATGTATATGGTGGGAGATTTCTTATTGCATTAATAGGTGTATTAACACAGATGGTTGAGTAGTAGACCGTGTATACATGGGGACCAACTTTTCTAGGACAATTATTTAGAGAGTTATGGGGGTTGAGGATGTGATGATGGTATAGTTTGTGTTTCAATCATTTCCTCCATTGTTGGCAATATGAACACATCATGGTGACATAGACATTGGGGTTACCCACCATGATTATAGTTGGTTTAAGGGTCAGGTTTAGATGGTATGGCCCAGACATGAGCAGATGGCATAGTGTGGGATACTGATTATTATAGGTGTATGATAGAGGTATTAATTCTTATAGATATTTTTTAGAGGCCCTACTTGGCATATCTTAAATTTAGAGGATAAGTAGAGAAGCTTATCGATTTATAGATCATATTATGGGTCATAGGGAGATGAGCTAGAGAGATAGAGATAATACCCATGGCATGGGTTAGGATATAGTTCAGCTTGTTACCAGATGTGCCTCCTACCTTTCCTTGATATAGGAAGGATGATATATAGGTACCCCTACCCTTTCCCTAGGAGATAGATGGGCCAAATTTTGAGGAGCTACCAGCAGGTCTAGGTGTGGTAGAGCCTGGATGCATAGTAGCTTATCTTGCATGGTGGATAGGTTTGCATCCCATGGTTTAGGTCAGGAGGCCACCATCAAATGTATAGGGATTAATGAGAGAGAGAGAAAGATACAACTGTACAAGGTCAATATGTAGCAATATATGCCCAAGATGCAACAATGTAGGCCTAAGATGCAGCACAAACACAAGTATTAGTCTTACAGGGGTAGGTTGTGACATTGCAAGGATAGGTTAAGGCATTACAATGTTAGCTTACTACACTAACAAAAGAGAGGGATCGTTTGAGAGTAGCAAGGCAGGCTACTCCTCCACCATAGGGACCAGTACATGGGCCTTCAGTAGGTGTGATGGGTCTACTATAGACTATATCTCTAATGAGGTATAATATTGATCTTGATGAGATTACCTACTATGAGAGGTCCATCAAGGAGTTACCATATATTTAGAGGTATTCCAAGTTTTGAGAGTAGGAGAGATTAGTGACACATGCCACAACTTCTAACTCACATAGATGTAGACAAGTAGAGAGTGGTGATGACACTAATTTTTCATGACCACAACTATAGTCTCAAGGATTTTAAGTGATAGATTTTGTTATATATGTTATATACACACCAGCTTATGATCCAAAGATGAGATATGTATATTTTGAGGGAGAGATGATATTGATATGATCAATTGATGTACATTCATATTTAGTGCATATATATATGAGATGTGTTATTTTGAGATGTGTTATTGTGATGGTGATGATGTCGATCTTATTATAAAGATGTGGATATTTATGTTATGTGAATGTTATGTTAATGTTGAGCATGTTATTTGAGTTAGACTAGCATTTCCCATATTTGTGATGGTATATGCATAGTTGATTTGTTATCTTCATCTTAGCATTTTTCCATATTTGTGATGGTGTATGATTAAAATGAATAGGTTGGGTATGTTATTTTATTTCAGCATTTTTACATATTTGTGATGATGTATGCCTAAAATAAATGGAGTAGGCTTGATATTTTTATATTTATTGTTGTTTAGAGAAACTATGGTTGTGTGTTGGGTAGATTTATCATGAGAAATGGTTTGTTAGTTTTATTATGGTTTGAAGTAGTTATGCTTGAGATGGATATGTGTTAAAAACATAAATCTAAGAATCAAGAAGAATTGGTAGAAAGGTGAGATGGTGATTGAATCTATTTTTTTATGAGATTTGATCTCAGAAGAGAAATCGACATGTGATTGGGATGGGAAATAAAGATGCATGATGCTTGTATATTGGCAAAGACTATAATCATAACATAAATAGGTTCAAGAATATGAGCCTCTTTCATGCTTTGAATCATTTGACCATTTTCTTTGTTATAGAAGCATCATACTCACCTTGTATCAAGTGAGTTCAAAGTCCCTTGAAAGAGTATGAGGTGAAAAGGGTAAAATGAGTGAGAGTGTTTGGGTAGTGTAACCTTCTTAGTGGGGACAGTATGCCCTATCTGTGGGTGACTCAAGAACTACTATAGGAAAGTATATGACTTAAAGTTTTTTTTTATAGTGTAAGCTAATCAATGCGGGAAGACTACAATGGTATTTTGTTTGTGTTGAGGTCATATGAAGATGATCAATATGAGAAGCTTCTAAGTCACTATTTTCTATTGATAACAAAGCTTGGCCTAGCCATCCTTCAAGGGAGTGGTCTAAGCTTTTATTTTTAAGTTTAATAGTTATCCTTCAAGGGAGCAGTCCATTTATAGTATCAAAGAGAAGTTGCCTAGGTGTCCTTCAAAGAAGCAATCTACATTGAGAATCATGACCTGAGAGATTATAACTTGTCTATATCCCATTTTTTCATTTTTTTTATTTTTTAAACTTTAATCATTTACAAGACTATAGAGGCTTAGGGGTTTTCCACTTTGAGGGAAAAACCATAGCACTTTGTAGGTTAACTAAGTGTGTAGGAGTAAGGGTTAAGAGGAAGGGAGATGAATTTAATAGGGTTGTTCAAGGGATGAGATCAAGTTCAACACGAGGTGAAGCATCACTTGATTAATAAAATAATGGTCATAGGTAAAAATCATTTAAAGGCTCAGGTTATGGATTTCCTTCAAGAAAATAAGTAATAAGTTCTTGAGCCATACTTGTGAGTTATGATGTAGGGTCTAAGCCAATTAGGAGCAAACTTACCCAGTTTGATTTTCTCCATGTTTGTCACATGTTGATTTTCTTATAAGACAAGATCTCTGATATTGAAATCTTACTCCTTGATATTTGTGTTGTAAGTGCATTTGATATGCTCTTAATAGATTTGAGGGTGGTTGGGGGATATGAGATAACATTCATCAAGCAACTCAAGTTGAGCCAAAATTTCTTGGTGAAATTCATCATTAGTAAGTATGTCTTGTAGAGAGATGCGAAGAGAAGGAATCTGGACCTCAAGAGGAAAAATAACCTCCATCCCTAGACCAAAGAAAAAGGCATAGCACCTATAGGGGTTTGAATACTAGTATGATAAGCCCATAAAGTAAAGGGAATATACATGTGCTAATCCTTTTCAGTATCATTGACTACCTTAATGAGGATTTTGGTCAATGTTTTATTAGAATCTTTTGCCTTTTCATTTTCTTGTGGATATTATGATGATGAGAAGCTTAATTTGATTCCAAAGGTGTCACAAAGATTTTGGATAGTCTTATTTTTGAAAGATTACCATTATTTTTTATAATTTTATGGGGGACACCAAAATGATAGATGATGTGATGGTTGATAAAGTTAATAATTTTGTTATCCTTAGTGGAGACAAGAAGAATAGCCTCAACCCACTTGGTGAAGTATTCAGTGGCAGTAATGATAGAATGGTAGTAGAGGGATGGATGAGGGTTAATCTCACCAATTACATCCAAACCCCATTGGGAGAAGGGACAAAAGACTTTGTCAACTTATAATGCATGGCTTGGAACATGAATGAGGTTAGTGTGTTGCTGACATTTGATGCAATGCCAAATGTAATCACTACAGTCTTGATAGAGTGTTGGCCAATAATAGCCGAGTCAAAAGATACACTTGGTAACTACATTACCATTAAAATGTCTGCTATAAATCCCATCATGGACTTTCTTAATGGCAAAGGGCGTCTTAGTACTAGTGAGTCATCTAAGAAAAAGACCATCAAAACCTTGCTTATAGAGAAGTCCCCCTAGCATAGTGTAATGAGCAGCACATTTCATGAAGGCATGCCTCCCATTATTGGAGAGGTTAGAAGGGGTAATAGAAAAGGAATGGTAATACATTAGTTGTGTGTACCATAAGTCATGTGGGTTATGTGTTATATTGCCTATAAAAAAGATGTTGGTTGATACATAAGAGGGCAATGTTAAGTGATGTACAGTGACTTAGATTTTTGAGGAAGAGGGTGAAGAGGGTATGTGTGAATCAAGTGAAGCTATGGTCTTAGAAAACTTATTTGTAGATTGAGGAACACTTTACAATAAGGATTCAAATGATTCCAATAGCATATCTACATGATGTTTATACCATTATAGAATTTCATTTTTGCATAGGTAGGAACCATTAACCTTATTAACCACTAGCTGGGAATCACCAAAATAGGTTATTGATTTGACACCCAAGAAAATAACCATTTAGAGCTCAAAGATCAAAGCTTCATATTCAACCATATTGTTAGTACATTCAAAATCTAGTTTAAATGACAAAGGCATAGGCTCACCATCAAGAGGGATGAGGATGACCCCTGTACCCCCACTATGTTGACATTTAGACCCATCAAAGACCATCATTATTTGATAGGAGATGTCATCGATGGAGAGAATTATGATGGATTCATCAAGGAATTCAAAGTTGGAAGGTTGGTTGTTAGGTAAAGTGGTAGCTGCTAACTGGTCAGTGATCATTTTCTCCTTGATAGACTTTTGTTGAATAAACTCTAAGTCAAATTCAGCAAGGAACATGAGCCACCAAGCTACACATTGGTTGTGATATAGCTTGGAATGAATGTATTTGAGGAGATTAGTATGGGTGATGACATAGGTTTTATGATTTAAAAGGTAATAGTAGAGCTTGGAGGTTACAAAGACCAATGCAAGATAATGCTTTTTAGTATGGGTATATCAAGTTTCATAATCAATAAGTGTGTTGCTTATGTATTAAACCACTTGTTTTTTATGGTGATCATCTTGATGTGAAATTATGGCACCTAGAGAATGGTCTGTTGTAGAGATTTAAAGGTAGAAAGGTTGATTTTCTCTAGGTCAAATAACAACTAGTGGAGAAAGAAGATATCATTTGAGTGCATCAAAGGCTTCCTAGAAATCTGTATTCCAATGGAAGGAGACACATTTTTTTAAGAGATGGTGAATAGGTTGGCAATGATCTAACAACTAGGAGATGAAGTAACGGATTGACTAAAGCTTGCCTTGTAGGTTGTGGAGTTTTTTGATATTAGTAGGTGGAGGCACCTCTAGTATTGCTTAAACCTTAGTAGGGTCAACTTCAATACCATAGAGAGAAATGATAAAGCCTAAGAGCTTACTGGAAAGGACACCAAATACATATTTCTTTGGGTTTAGTCAAACGTTATATTGGAGGAGATGAGTAAATATGATTTTGAAAATTATCAATTGATCTTGGAAAAGTTTAGGCTTTTTTAGTAAGTCATCCATGTAGTCTTCCATAATTTTGTATAGGAGATCATGGAAGATGTATGTCATAGTGTGTTGGTAGGTGGCACCATCATTGTTTAGACCAAAAGGCATTACCTGATAACAGAAAGTCCCCCATGGGGTAATGAAATTTTTCTTGTGTTGATCCTTAGGAGCAACCAAGATTTGATTATATCCTGAGAACCCATCCATAAGTGATAAAATCTCATGGCTAGATGTTAGATCAACAAGTTGGTCGATACTTAGCAATGGGAAGTCATCTTTTGGACAATCAAGGTTTAGCTCATGGTAGTCGATGCAAATGTGGATTCCTCCAGTTGTTTTTGTGATAGGAACAATATTGGAAACCCATTATGGGTAGTCGATTGGTTGGATAAAGTTAACAGAAAGGAGGCATTGGAGCTCTATTTTGATAAGGAGAGAAATATGAGGATGCATTTTGTGAAACTTCTACATAACAGGTTTAGCATCTCAATTGGTGACAACATTATGGGTGATGATAAATGGGTCAATACCAAGCATGTCATTATAAGACCAATCAAAGGATTTGTTATGGTTATTAAGAAATGTGGCATAATTAGTTTGCTTAGAGGAATCCAAAGATTAGCCAATCTTGAGGATGTGGGGGTTACATGAGAGGGAAAATTGATGTCAATGGTTGATTCATTTAACATAGCTTGTGTTTTATATGGGATCAATCATTAGATATAGGAATAATCTACACCCATGTATGTGAGAATAGAGTCATCATTTGGACATTGGATAGTTTTGATAGTGGGAGAGTCTTCATCAATCATTTTAAGATGAATAAAAGAGGGACCTTGTTTCCTTACCTTGATGATAGGTGAGGGGCCCCAAATGGATGGCATTTATTACAAAAAAAGTAGGAGGTATATATACCTCTGATTCAATAGGTGATGGTGGAGAAGGGGGTGGAGAAGGAGAGATTAGATCTTCGACAATTGGTATATGAGAAGTTTTGGTGAGTTTAGTTGGTTCATCATAATCCACTCTATGCCTCTTTTTGGCATTTTCAATGGTTTTATTGGTGGGATAATCAATGGGTATATGAACACCCTACTCATAACAACCTAAACAAAATCCTTTTCAAGAACACATATAAAGATAGGTGTGAGTGAAGCTAGGCTTTCCCAGGAAAGAGAAGTCACAGATAAATGGTTGTGGTGAAGAGGATGGATTTTTGACAATAGGAGCTTGATCAATTCCCCCATATATGAAATTAGTTCAAAGGTTAGGAGGACCATACGGGATGATCATCCCAATACAAGGATCATAATTGTGGTGCATATGAAGATTTCCATACCCATTTAGAGTATGGAAAATGTTGAATGTCAACAAATGATATTCTCTAAATGATAGACATTTGAAAGTTTCTTCCATGGGGTTTTAGTGAAGAATTTGTATTACTGGTATCTGTGTAATCAGGGTAGTGGAGCTTGTGGAGGATTTAGAATTATCATGTAGATAATATGGTGTCTTTAATGGAATGATAAAATCATTAGAGCTATAAGTCATTTTACATGTTTTAAAAGGAGGTGGGTTAGCAAGAATAACATGCATTTGCCCATTATGCTCAAACCTGACACAGTGGTGCAAAGTTGAGGGCACACATGCTATAACACATATCCAAGGTTATCCAAGTAGTATGTTGTAGTATAACCCTCCTTTTACAACATATAAGAGATCAAGAATTGTGTACGGACCCATATGGATATGTAAGATAATAGTGCCCACCCTAGTAGCTATGGTATCATTGAAGGAGTGGAGCACCACGTCTATTTGAGACATGTAATTATTGGGAAGAGCTAGTTATTTGTAGGCATGGGTGGAGATAATATTAATACTATCTCCCCCATTGATCATGACTCTTTTCACATGATTTTAATCGATATATGCAGTGATAAAAAGGGTAAAATCTTGATATTTAAGGTGCTAAAGTGGAATTTATGAATCATTGAAGGAAATCAGGGAGATGGAGTTAAGAGATCTAACCAAATATGCAATAGGCTAGGGATCATCAATTTATACCTCAACCACTTTCAAAGCACTAATCAAAGATTTATTGTGTTTGGGTGAGTTTTGTATTAACTCATACAAGTATATTGTCATAGGGATTTGGTGAAGTTATTTCACCATCAAGCTTTGAATAACTTTTGAAGATGTTGGTTTTGAGACACCCAAGATGGAAATCTTAGGATTCAAAGGAGGAGTGTCTTTTGAGAAGGGATGAACCCAAGGGGAAGTGACCTTTTCCTTACCTTTATCCTTTTTTTGTTTTGACCGCATGACCACATTAACCATGTTGATCTGAAACATAGGTGAAGGAGGTGGCAAAGAGGGTATGACAACATCTTTGGGTTTGAATTTAGGTGGAATGATATGAGGCATTATGGATGTCAGGGGTGGAATATCAAGAAGTTTAATGGTAGTATCAACAAAGAGAGCATTGACATCAAAGTGTTTATAAATGACTGATGTGAGAGATTTACAACTCTTAGTATCATGTCTAGGTGAATTATGATATAGACACACTTGTGTGTCATCAAACCAAGATGTATTTAGTCTAAGAGGGCTATAAGGCTTAATGGGATGAAGAGTTATTATGGAAGATTGCAATAACTAGCATAGTAAAAAAATATAAGAGCCTACGAGTGGGCTAGCACTTGTTTTTGCAATAGGATTAGACACCTTATTTAGTTTAGGAGTTGCAAGGGTGATTTTGTGTGGCACCTTTTTAGGTGGTGGTGGAGTCACATGTTTTATTGACACTTTTTTGGTGTTAGGTATCATGGTGTCAAATGTGAAAGGCCTACTAGGTGGCAGAGATAGTACTGGAGGTAACTTAGCCTTTTTTTTGCTTGGATTGGTGACACTCCAACTAAAGTAGAGGGGTGTCATCCTAAAATTGATGGTAAAGTTGAGGGTGGAAGAGGGAAGGATTAACAAGATCTAGGAAGCTTAACATTTTTTTGTTGTTCAAGACACAAAACTCTAACTTGTGGTTGGAGATTCAGATCTAATTTCACTTGTGGATGAATTAAATTAGAGACTGGATGTACACCTAAATACCTAATCTACTTTAATGTGGTAGATGCCTATGAGGGTGAGGGCTCTGACATAGAAAGATGAGATTCTGGTGATTTCAGTGAAGAAGATCTAACTTTGTCAAAGACCTTGGCGTAAAGGGTAGTGAAAGGGTTGGTGGTAAAGGTCAACACTCATTATGTATGATAAGGAGTTTAATTCAGTCCCAAAATGTCGCATGATCTAGCTTTTTGGACTCAAAAAAATCTAGACTTTTCACTAACCATGAGAAGGGTTTAGATGAAGTTGACGTAGGCCTTACGATTGTTTCTTTAAAAGGCTTAGGTGATTGAGAAAGAGGAAAATTGTTAGTTTTTGCTACCTCAGGCCAAAGATGATAAATATCTGTAATAGGCTCTTCTTCGATAGAGAAAGGATAAGAGTCATGTTCTTTGATGGGTGTAGGAGAGGTAGACAAAGAAGGCCCCTTAAGGGGGTAAATCATAGGTATAATTGTTCCCTCAACATGCGGGTGAGGAATAGGTAAAGTATGATCCTCCATAGGTAAAATAAGTGGTAAAATTGGTGGAATCAGAGTAGACACAATAGGTCTCTCATTTATTGGAGTAGTAGATAACACTAACTCTTTTAGGTGTAAAGGAGGAGTGGATGGGGTACTACTTTCTATCGGTGGAGGAGAGACAGGTGAAGAGGGTTCTTCAAGAGCATATAACATAAGAATGATGTTCCCCTCAACATGTAATTATAGAATATGTAAAGCATGGTCCTCAAGTGGTAAGAGGATAGGTAACATTAGTGAAAAAGGAACTAGTAATATAGGCTCCTCTTGTGGCAAAAGGAGTGGTAAAAGAGGATCTTCCTCACCTGGGAGTGGAACGGGTGAATTAGGATCTTCTACCTAAGGAGGAAGAATGGGAAAAATAAATTCCACTAATTTTGGGGGAGAAGTAGGTAAAATGGGTGCCTTTTGTTGTGGGAGAGATTGGACTAGAGTTAAAGGAAATAACATATTAACCGTGTGGATATTATGATCACATGAGTTCTTAGTCATGGTCTGAACAATATTTTGATTAGGTGAATGGTTAGGAAAATATTGTTTGAACACATCCACATTTTGATTAGTAGGCACATTAGGGTTATCCAAGATGAGATCGCCTCTATCAAGCATGTCTTAAACAATGTTCTTGAATGTTTTATAGTTATTATAATTATGACCTTTAACTTGATGGTAACCATAAAACTCATCCTCCTTTTACCAAGTTGGAATAGGATGAGAGGGGTAGAATTGTATAAGAGGCTTGATTTGAGAGAGGGTTATGGTTCCTTGTTGCAATAGTTTTTCAAAAATGGAAGTATATGACTCACCAATGGGAGTGTATTATCTTTGTTCATACCATTGTTGGAATTGCTTGGTCAGATTTTGGGAAATCAAGGAATTAGGTTGGTTTTTGGTTGTGGAAGAAGTTGATTTAATGAATTGGTGGAGCCTTTAGATTTTTGGTTAGAAGGAGAAGTTTCTAAATAAGAGGAGTCATTTGATTTGGAATTAGCGTTCTTACTTCATAACTTGACTCTATCTTCATCTATAGCCCAAATCTTGAGTTTTCACACCATTGTAAAGGCTTCATCAAATGTGTGGAAATTTTGTACTCAAAGTGTGGATGAAATGTGATTAGCACATGCCCTCAAGAAGATCTCAATAAGCTCAGGTTAGGGTAAAGAGAAAGAGAGTTTATTGATTAAGCCTCTCCAATGAGTGACAAAATCTAAAATAGACTCATCATCAAATTGTCTAATATAGTAAAGGTCCGTAATAGAAACCTTTTTATAAATGTTAATAGAGAAATGGTCTAGGAAAATTTGTATGAGTTGGGTAAATGATAAAAGGGAGTGCCAAGTTATAGAGCTATACCAATCTAGGGCAGCACCTGAAAGATACATAGGGAAGGTGCGAAGTAGTAACGCATCATCATGCCCTATTAAATAACAAGCATGTCTAAATGCTCACAAATGATATTATGGGTCCTCTTTACTTTGGAAATGAGTAAATTTGGGGAGTTCCCATTGGCTTGGATAAGGTAAAATAGGCACATAAGGATGGATAGGCTCATTGCATATCTGCTCATAAGATAACACATTATTTTAACTCGACATGGATGTTTCTAGCTTAGACATCGTATCCATCAACATCTTAATGAGGTCTAGAGGAGGATTGGTTTGGGAGATACCCCTAAGTTATAGGGAATATGACAAGAGGTAGATGGAGCATATGGCATAGCCTGAAATAATTGTGTTGACGTAACATAAGGATAATGAGTCAGCTAGGGGTGAAAATAAAAGTGGTTTGTCCTATTGGGTTAGAGACTATGCTTTAGTTGGATGTTTTTATTATAGGGTGGGTTGTTGGCATGGTTATACTAGGTGAAGGGTGAGTCATAACTCATGTAATTATAGGTGAAATATTAGATGGGATGGATGCCACCAAATTCTAAAATGGGGTTAGACTTGACTGAATTGCTTGTGGTTATGGAGGCAGAGAAATCATGTCAGGGTTTAGGTGGGATTGGGCAGTTGGTGATGTTAAACTTTGGACATTGTTTATGGTTGGGTTACATATTGAATTGGTGGTTTAAGTAACCATGGGGAATATAGTGGAGATTAATAAAATTGAATATGTCTCCATCATAGAATTTGGCATACCATATAGTGGGTCACCTAAAGATTTGTGGGTTCGGCTCAAGGTAAGGTAATGTTGAAGGGCTACCACATTATGATCAAGAAATATTGATCTCCTTTAGGCACAATGGGAATTTGGTTGGGGTTAGGAGTATGCTATGTATCTAAAGTATGTTCCATGATATAATCAGTAATAAGAGGGTAAGGTGGAAGTGGTTGCTAGCTTGCATAATTGGCAAGAATTTTGGCTTGGGTTCCTGTCAATACCATGCAAGAAGAAGTATAAATAGTCTTAATACTCTATATTAGTGATAGAATAAGGAAAAACTAGTTTTGGGTATAAGTAAGTAGGTTATTTTATCTTGCTATTTGGAGTAAAATAAAATTACACAGTCACTAACATCGGTCACTTGATCGATGTCAGTAGGTTTCTATCGATGTCAGTGGGTTTAACTGATGTCGATCATTATGGAGTCCTGGGAGATGAAAAATCCAACATTTTAAAAAAACCTAGAGGCAAAATCTAGGTAAAATATAGGATGCAAGAGGTCTATATAAGGAGAATGAACACTCAAAAAAATTGATAAAATAGGTTATACAACCTGAGTATTATAAATGGTGTTAATTCTGTAAATCAATAGAAAAATGTCCTTACCAACTCCAAAATATAGAAGGTAATAGAAAAGTAGAAAAAGAACATATAGCCACTAATTATTAACTCCTAGAGATTAATTTTAGTCTCATGTTGGCTTATGCCTTAATCAAATAATGAGATGAGAGTTTGGTTATCGAAGGTACTAGAAAGCAATCTAGAGCTCATTTCAAGTTAGTTTTGGTGATTAAGAGAAAATTTGTGTTAAACTAGGTACGTGGATTTTATAGGATATTTTTTCCCACACTTCATGGACCTAAAGCCAAGCTAGGTTGCTTAGCAAAAATATACCTTCTACCTAGAGTTTATACTCCACCAGAGAACAGAGTGGGTTCTCCCTTTGGTGATGAAATCTAAGTAGGATAGCTAGGTAGGGTAAGGTGATCCACTAGGTGATGAAATCTCAATGGGCCTTGTCTTAGGTGAGTTCAAATGTTTGTTTTTGTGAGTGTGATCTGGTAGTGTAACATGGGTGTACTATTATTCATTCATAATGCTTTTAATTAACTAGGTGAGCTAATATGTAGTAAGCAAATAATGAAGTGCAATAAGTTTTAAACCCAAATCTGAAGTGTTTTGATTCGAATAAAAATAATGATGACATAGGATAAGAGAATGAATTTCACTATCCTAATGTGCATGCAAGAAAGAGATAAAGAAGAGATTCTTTTAACTTGCAATAAAAATGATAAGTTTCTTTTAGAGGCAAAAGGAAGAGAAGAGTGGCAAAGAAGAAGAAATTTTAATCTAGTGCCTTTAAACAGAAAATAAAATCTTGAATATTTAATTTTGAGGGAGAAGAGAAGGAGAAAGTGAAAGGAATGAAATTTTCACTATAATTCACCTATATGAATGCTTAAAATAAGCAATGAACCCAAGGAAAACTCTAGGGTCCCACTGGGCATGCCAGAAATGTTTCACTAAATTTTGAATCTATTTCATGTTTAAGGAGAAACATAGATGAAGGGTAGGGATTAGAGATTAGAGAAAACCCAAATTGGTTTCTCAATGTATCTATATGATGTTGAGAACTCCTCTTTGGCTATGGAGGACTACTTATGAATAAGAAAGTACTACCACTAAAAATATGTGTTAGCAGATATATGAGTGGGCTACTAAGCTATATGCTTGTTCCTGGAAGTGTCAAACTTCTTTAGGGATGGTAGTCTACTTTTTGAAACAAAATTGGTAATGAATAAAAACATGAGAGAAAGTGTAAGAGAGAGATATTCATATCATTCTTGTAGTTTGAGTGCAACAAAGAGTGACACAGTGTAGGTAATGTGAGTTGTTGATGTTTTGGAGGTTGTTTGGGTAGGCTTAGGGAAGTTAGTGGAAATACATAGTCACCGGTGTCAGTTAGGCTACCAATGTCAGTAAGGGGATATGGCCAATGTTGATTATATGACCGACATCAACTATATGGCTGATGTCGGTAGAGGTAGCAAGTTCTCAAGGGGTTGTAGGAGAATTTTTTGAGCTGAAAGGTGGATGTTGGTCAGATTTATGAGGTTGGAAAGAGTCGTAAGGGAGTGTGTAAGGCTTAGGTGGGTCTAGATAGAAGGTTTGTATGTTTAGAGCAAAAGAAAATAGGTGGATTTTTTCAACTCCTTTGTAGGGAGAGTCAAGACATTCATAAAATGATAAATAGTATAATGTAAAGTAATTGTAAAATGACTATTTAAAGGAATTACCAAAACATAGAGATATACTTAGCTGATGAAATGGATGAACCATGGGTGCTAGATAGATGACTCTAATGAGGCATATTGAAGTAATAGGTGAACAAAAAGATAAGCATGTGCTACCGGTTCATAAGAATCCAAGCTCTGTGCAGTATATCAATTCTTGATCTAGACTAATTTGTGCAAAGTAATGGTAACCTTAGATGTACAAAGTTGAATGCTAAAGCCTGTATGTGAATAACTAAGTTTTCTTGATTTTTATTGACATAAAAATCAAGTTATAATTTGTCTTAAGTGACCGACATTAGTGATCCCACTGATGTTGGTTGTGGGTTGACTGACGTCGGTAACATGAGAATAGGTTAAAGGGCTATTTTTAGCCTATTTTCTATTCTTTCTCCTGCAAAGTGTGGTATCCATTAGGAAACGGTAGAAATGTGAGGTTAAGAAGGATTTAGTTAGTTAGGAATTTATTTTTGGGGTGAGAACAAGCTATGGGTAGTTAGAATTAGGGGACTAAGTCTTGAGGTGACTTAGAGGGTAAGAATTAGTCTTAGGATGAGGTGGCCAGGTAAGGTGGCATAAGTAGTTTTTAATTAACTTAATTAAATATTTTAAATTAATTAAATTTATGAGGGCTAAAATCATGGGTTAGGAAGGCTAATTATTAAAAGGGGCTCAAGGGGGGGTTTGACACAAGGAGTTACACACATGTGTAATGTAATTTTGGTGTATACATTAGGATAAACATTGATAAATAAAACACTATGCTTGTACTAGAATAAACATGTAAGTTGACACACACTTTGATGGATGGGAACACATCAATATATCCACATATGGGAACACAAAAAAATAAAGTATGAAATATTACACAAATATGAGTGCATAATCCATATCTATGTGAACATACACATTTGTTTACAATCACACTAGGTATGCACAAATAGGAGCACACACTATTATTTGTAATACCTACATATGTAAATAAGGATTAACACATCAATTTACTTTTATTGAGAACACATCATCATTGATACACCAAATATGTAAATAGGGACACATGATTTTGGGCTTTTTTAGACTCTTTTTTCCTTGATCTTATTTATCAATCATGTCAAGCTCATGATTCTCTAGAGTATCATACCTTTTCCATCCCTTAAAAATATTATTTCCTTTTTACACCTCATTTTATCCCCTATTTATCTTTTATATCTCATTAATCCTTCTAGGATAGAGTCTGGTGGAGCATCTAATTTATTGTAAATATTGTAAAATAATAATGATTTTTCATATTCAATATTTTGAACCCAATATCCAAATTTTGAAAAGAGATTATTGGATATAGGATGGGATTGTTCACAAAGGCCATAACATAGAATCCTACATGTGCGAGTCTTGTCCTTGCTTTAGTAGAAGTATCAAAAGCTATAAATTATCTAAATTATTCAGTAATCGTAATCAAAATCTTCTCTTACCAAAATTCAAGGGGAAACCTAGGAATCCAAACATAAATTGTCATAAGGTTTATGTTGTCTTTGTCTAGGTCAAAATTTGTCCTCCATTTCTTGAGATAAATCATCGTTCTTCCTAGAAACTAGGGTCCATTGACCAATATTATGGCACAATCTTCAACATTGAAGAAATGAATCAATAAAAATCCCTTGATCATGGAATATATGTACAAATTACCTTTAGGTTTCCACTTTTTCTCAACCCACTTGAAATTTTGTCTATGCATGGCCTTAGGCCTAATAATTTCCATATTAAATCATTGTTTAATCTAGAAAAAGAAAGGTTCACAAATGAATCTAGGATTTGAAGATGCAAACAATCTTCAATTTTCATTGGTTATAAAGAAAGGGCTTGTTTAGAATGAGGCTTAGGTTGGCTTGAAATACTCCCCTAAACTTTGTATACCCATTTACCCCCCAACTAGTGTTTTGAAATATTCTTTCTTTTTCTCTTCACATGTGTCCTTTTCAAATATGGAGTTGTCAGGTGTTCCAACATGAATACAGTGATTTTCTTTCTCTTAGTCATCACCATCACCATCTCTCTTTTCCCTCTCACTACTATAATTCAAAATAACACCCTTCTATATTCATTTTTTACTCAATTCATTATATTGAATTATTTTTTGATGATCAAACATAGTATGCATTAGAAAAGAGCCTTATTTACACTTAAACATTTTAACATGGCCTAGGTAGAATTTTTTAACAAGGGAAATATTATTTCAAAAAAAAATTAAAAAAACTAAAGATGGATATATTGGTTCCCAATTTTATAATACTTTAAATTATTATTTAAAAAGGTGATAAATAAAAAATATTCAAATAAAATTAAAAATCATTTTTCTCCTTAGAAGGTGATTCAAGTAATTTCCATCAGGGCTATGAACACCTAGATCACCATGAAACAAGGCTTAGATTGGAGCAAAATGTGTCTTTATTGAGGTTATGGACACATGGATGGAATTATATAAATTCCTACACCTTCCCCAATAAGTGAAAAAATCAAAAAAAAAATTGAGTCATTAATCCTAAGATGGAAACGTTAATTTGATCATTGCACACACATCTATGATTATTTTTCTAATGTTTAAACTTTCCTTATCACTGGATAAATATTTAGCTTGAAGTTTAAATTTTAATAGTAGTATGGAGATTTCTTATATAGTATTGATTTGTTTTCTTATCTTAATTATATATTTTAATTTCTAATGCTTTACAGTGTTGTTAGTGTAGGATATTATTTTTCTTATATTTATTATTATGGATTATTCCCACACTTGTATTTAGCTTGTTTAGGTGTTATTTTGAGGTCAGTTAGGTGTCATAAATGAGGTAATTAAGGTGCACATGCACATGGGAAAATTTTAGTCAAATTGGTGGGTAAAGATACCTTTACCCACCAATATTGACATATGGAGCACACAAATCATTTGGCAAAAGTCTTGTGTTCACATTGCCAAATGTCTTGGCTCTACTCCTCCATTGTACCTATATATACGCCTCTCATCTAAGCTATTTTTTAATGAGTTATGGATGCAATATTATTATAATTACACTCTATTTTGATTTTAGTCTCAACAACGGAGTTTTGCTTCTATTTGCTTTGCATTTGCAGTTCGTGTGTTCGATTCTATCAATTGTATCTTGGACAATTCCATCATGGTATCAAAACTCTTTTCTAGTAATGAAAATCATTTTTTTGTTGAAATATTGAGTAGTTTTTTTTATTTTTTATTCTAACTAAATTTGTAAAGAAGAAACTTATAGATCTATGTGTATCATCTATAGTCCTTTCTTCTCTAATTGGTGGATTTCATCAGTATTTGCAATTAATTCAATTATATTGGATATATAAGTAACTTTTTGTATATCTGAAAGGAGGATTCAAGTTATTTGGATAAAATAATAAATCATTTTTTGATAAGGAAGCAAGATTTATAAGTTATTTTTTTGTAAATCCATTTTTTTATTAAAAATGACTGTTATTTTGTCAACTATAAAAAAGAAGTAGATAATCACTCATAAATTTTTCTGAGTTTTGTGCGTCTTGGCTTGCTCTTTGCATATAATTTTGAAATTAGTAATATCATTAAGAACTATGAAATTTATCATATTTTTATAGACTATGATACAATTCAGAAAAAAAATTATATTTGGATGATGGAGAAAATTTAAGGACTTTTTTTTAATTGTTTTCTATAAAAACAATATTATTGTGATAAATCATATTTTAAGGACTTATTTATCATTATTTTTCAACACTTTATTTCATGAAGATGAAGGGTGAGGTCCAGTTTTGGTAAGCGTTCAAACCCCCTCATAAGCAAAACAAAATTTATTCTCCTTTGCTTAACTCACAATTTAATACTCTTGTTCTACTCATGGATGTTTTTTTGGTTGAGTCTAACATCTATTCTTTATGATCTTTTACTATCACTTATGTAATAATTGCACATATTGCTCATTTGTGGATGCATTTTTGGTTGAGTCTGACATCTATTTTTTATGAGTGTGCATTGTTATGTATGTCTTTGATGCAAATATTTCACTCATTTCTATTCCAACCACTTTATTTTTACATGTATTGCATGATATTAAATACTACATTGTCCTATGCATTCAACAAACTTGGATAGTCACATTGTTGCTATGTGTATTGCACGATGGTGAATACTACACCAAATCATGTAATTTGACTACATTGGCTATATCTTTATGGTTTATTATGTGGATCTGCACCTATAATTCATTGTATCTAAATGCAGATCTATTGTGTAGTATCTTATTTGTAGTGTATGCCTCATTTGTCCTTGGTATATGAGTTGAAGCCTCAAGAATCAACTCTATACTCATGTTTATGACTATCTTTGGCCCTATATGATATCTTAAGATTTGATGGACTTTATTGTGCAAAAAAATTGGTGCCCATTGTATATACACTAAAGTGTTGATTGTATACACACTAAAACATAAAGTACTAATTATATGCACACTAAAGTGTTGATTTTATATGCACTAAAATATAAAGTGCCAAACCTTTGTAATTAGTGGGGTTCTTTTTGATAGTTTTTGTGGGGGGTTGTTGAGTGTCTTTCCTTATCTATTGCTCATTCAGTTTCTACTTGCACTGCACCATGGATCACAATTTAGTTCCACTTCTCACTCCATTAAATTATCATGATTGGAAATCTAAAGTGCAAATTTTTCTAAGAAGCCGAGGTTTATACAGGATAACCATGAATATGAAAACTAAACCAAAACTTGGTGTAGATAAAATTAAGTGGTATAATAGGTGTGATGAATTATATGGTCTTTTATGTTTGTCTATTTTTCTTGACTTACTCTTTCACATTGAATCTTCTAAATCACCACATGAGATTTGTAACACTTTGAAACAACTCTTTGAGAAGCAAGATGTAATGAGGGGTCATGAGCTAGAGAATGAACTCATTAGTTTGAGTCTAGGAAATTTTGACACTATAGAAGACTTTTTCACCAAACTTAAATCACTTTGGTTAAAATTAAAATTGTGTGGTATAGAGAAAAAGGATGAATAATTAATCCTCTATATTATTTCCAAGTTAGGTCCTGACTACTCAGTTTTTGTCTCTACCTTTCATGCTTTGAAATGTGCCCTAGAACCTACATGGAGTATGCCATTTTCAGATGATTTTTCCAAATAATTAACTAGGGAGCAAGATAAACTCATCTAAATGGGCACATTGAAGTCTTCCAAATCACATGTTTTGTTGAGTCATGACAAACCGAAGACTTCAATAAATAAGGAGAAGAAACAAAACAAGAAAGACCAAGAGCAATGAAAGGGTCAAAAATTAAATACTAAGCCAAAAGTATCATATGAGTCCTCCTCTTTAGGTGGGAAATCCAAGAAAGAGAGGATCACATGTGCTTATTGTAAGAGAACTAGGCATTGTGAAACAAAATATATGAAAAAATAGATTGATCATTTAACAAAGATGCTTGAAGAAAACAACATCAATGTACCTGATATAGTCAAATCAACCTCATCAACATAAGATTCTTCTAAGGAAAAATAAATTAGTAAGGGAAAAGGTAATGGAAAGACACTTGTTTTAGTATCATCTCAGCTATGCACATGGGTGATTGATTTTGGTGCCTCACATCACATGGCTTCTTCATGAGACTTGTTCTCATCCTTAGAGCCATGTTTTTATGCCATCTTTTTTAATAGGTGATGATACTTCTATTAAAGGTTGTGTGAGAGGATCTGTTGAAGTTAATGATAGAATATTTGAAAATGTCTTATGTGTTCCATCACTGTCAACTAATCTCATATTTATTTATCAAATCATCCACATTAGATCAGGCAAGAAAGTTAAGTTTAATCTAGATTATATTTTCATTAAGGAGTTGCATAGTAATAATATAGCGGCCATTGGGAAAGTAAATCACCAATAAAGGATTTACACCTTCTCAAATTTTTCTCTTGATTACCCTTCTACTGCATTACTCACTCATTCTGATGGAGTGAGAAAACTATGGCATGAACGATTTGGCCATCTAAACTATCGTTACTTAGAAAAACTTAGTCAATAAGATATGGTAATAGGGTTGCCTTGTGTTCATTTTTCATATGGTGTTTATGAAGATTGCATGCTTGGTAAACATCCCAAAGAGAAATATGACAAATTTAAATGATGAAGAGCTATTGAAATCTTGGAGCTAATTCATAGTGATGTTTTTGGACCATTTCCAAAGCCTTCATTCAACAAGGATAATCACATGCTTACCTTCATAGATGAATTATATAGGTATACTTAGGCATATTTTATTCAACAAAATTCTAAGGTCTTTGATCATTTAAAGGATTTCAAGGCTCTTGTCTAAAAAAATCAGGGAAAACCATTAGAATTTTGTGCACGTGGTATGTTAATCATCACTTTGAATAGTTTTTTACTTCAAAAGGGATTGAACTAAAATAAATAGTTCCATATAGTCCTCAGTAAAATGGTGTTGTATAACATAAGAATAGATCTTTGAAGGAAATGGCAAACTATATGAGACACTCCAAATCACTTACACCACAATATTGGGTATAAGCCATTAATTGTGCTTGTTATATCCAAAATTATGTTCCTCATAAAGCAATGAAAGTAATCACTATTTTTGAAGCTTGGAGAAATTGAAAACCTATATTTAAGCACTTTAGAGTATTTGGATCTCCAGCTATGGCCTGCATTCCAAAGAAGAAATGTAAGGCCATGGAATGTCAGAGTAGGACTTGCATATTTTTTGGGTACATAGAAGGTGTTAAGGGATATAGGATTCTTCATCCTACCACACATGAGTTGTTCATTAAGAGGAGTGTAATATTTCAAGAGGGTCTATCAGACTCTAGACATGACACTTATCCCTCCTCCTTGGACTCTCTAGGATATGATGATAGTTCAGATAATTCAGATCATCTAGATCAGATACATGTTGATGAAGATTCTTCTTCTAGTTTAGATGATGAGGATAGTGATATAGATTCACCTCATTCCATTCACAATAAAATTTTGAATTTGAATAATCTCCCCTTGATTCTCTAATTTTAGGTCCTCTTTGGGCTAGACAAACTCTATAGAGTGTAGGTGATTGGGTTAGGAATCCATTAGATGTCAGATAGACTCACTCACAATTTTATGGTGTTCCACATGTTTTCATTGCTTGTGCTTCTAATCCATAATCATTTTATAAGGCATCTAGCATTCATGAGTGGGATACAACTATGCATGAAGAGTATAGTTCCTTAATTAGGAACCACACTTGGGATCTAGTACCACTTTCTAAGGGAAGGAAACTTTTTCAATGTAGGTGGATCTATCAAAAAAAATTATAGTAGATGGGTCGGTGGATAAGTTTAAATCATGATTGGTAGCAAAAGGATTTTCACAAGCTCCTAGCATAGACTATACTAAAACATTTTCTCCAGTTGCTAAAATGAACTCTATTCAACTCACTCTTTCCATTGCCATAACTTATCATTGGGATGTTCATGAGATGGATGTGAAGAGTGCCTTTCCTCATGGTGACCTTGAGGAGGAGATATATATTGAACAACAAAAAGGTTTTGTGGAATATTCTTTTTTAGTGTGTAAACTTCAAAAATATATCTATGGCCTCAAACAGGCCCCTCGGGCTTGGTATGCCAAAATGGATTCATTTCTTCTCATAGTTGGGTTCACTAGATGTTATTTTGATCTGAATGTCTACATCTTGTGGCAAGATAATTCACTCTTGACTCTATTTTTATATGTGGATGACCTATTGATCATAGGGAGTTATTCATCCTCTATTAAAATAGTGAAAACTACTCTACATGATAGATTCTCTATGACTGACTTGGGTTTATTACATTATTTCCTTGGTATTAATATTTCATATTATAACTTAGGGTTTACCATTGCACAATATAAGTATGCTCTTTATTTGCTTGCATTATTTCACATGGATGGCTGTAAGCTAGCTCTAACTCCCTTTCTTTCTAGAATCAAACTTGAGGTTGAGTGTTCTTCTCCATTAGTTGATGCTACCTTGTATCAATAACTAGTTGGTAGCCTCATCTATCTGACTCACACTAGACCTGATATTTCATATGTAATTGGAATGGTCTCTAGGTTTGTGTAGACACTGCATGAGTTACATTAGAAAGCAGCCAAACAAATTCTCCACTACATTCAGGGTGCTCATAGTTTTGGGATTCATTATGCAATAGGCATTGATATTGACTTGATTAGATACATATATTTAGACTATGCTAGCAATATTCAACATCAAAAGTACACTTCAAGATATATTTTCTCACTTGGTTTTCTGGACTAACTAGTTGGTCTAGCAAGAAGTAGAATGTTATTGCTTTATCATCTACTAAGGCTAAATATAGAGGGGCTATCAATGTTGCTACTAAACCTAATTGGCTTCAGGAGATTCTTACTGAGTTTGTTATATAGTTCAATCAACCCATAATCATCTTTTATGCTAACCAAATCACAATTTATATCTGTAGGGATTTGGTCCAACATAAATGGACCAAACACATTGAGATTCATATGCACTTCATTTAGGAACTCATTCATGGATAGGTCATTGATCTCAAATTTTTCTAGACTATAGAGTAGATAGTTGATATCTTCACCAAACCCTTCATTAAGATTAATTATATTCACTTGCATGCTCTTCTTTGGGTATAGGTTGCATCATCCTCATCTTCAGGGGGGATTCTAGTCCTCTTCTTTTTTTCTCTCTTTTTTTTGGGGGGAGTCTTTTTCCTATGGGTTTTCTCCTTTTCCTCCACTTTGTGAGAGTTGATTTGTACTTGGGTACCTCATCAGGCCATGTTTCTGGGACCCAATTTTGTTTTCCCACCTAAGCTACACTTAAGGGGGGTGTTAGTGTAGGATATTATTTTCCTTGTATTTATTAATATGGATTATTCTTACAATTGTATTTAGCTTACTTATGTATTATTTTAAGGTCACGTAGGTGTCATAAATGAGGTAATTGAGGTGAACACGCACATGGGAAAATTTTAGTCAAATTGGTGGGTAAAGATACCCTTACCCACTAATATTGACATATGGAGAACACAAACCATTTGGTAAAAGTCTTGTGTTCACATTGCCAAATGACTTGGCTTTATGCCTCCATTGTAGCTATAAATACACCTCTCATATAAGCTATTTTTTAATGAGTTATGATTTCAATATTATTATATTTCAGCTCTAATTTATTTTAGTCTCAATAATATATTTCTAATTATATTTGTTTTGCATTTGCATTTTGTGTGTTCGATTCTATCAGTTAGATCTTAGACAATTTTGTCAAGTGTTTCCCTACAAAAGTCACCATTTGTTCTTACCAATACACACCCATTTTTAAAAATGGAAACCTCTTAGTTTTCATCAAATTTTCTCTTAGCAAATACATGTTTCTTTGGATTAGATTTGGGATGATTTATATTTCATCAATAATTTGCCTGAAGTCAATATATTGATCAAGCTTTTTTTCTTTATTTTTGAGTTCCAATTTTATGTTTAAGTGTTTTGATGTGGGGCTTATCTCCATATATAAATACAAAGTAGCCTTATTGTGACTTTGTTCTAATAAATATATTTATTAATGACCTTGGAATTGTTTAATTTGGTTTACCTTTTTGGTATGTAGAATCAAGATCTTTTATAGGTAATCTCATGTAATCACAATAGACTTTACTTACCATGGAGTTGGATATAATCCACATATCGGATCTTCACATTTTCACATTCATTCAACTCTTTGTATAATTATTGCATTACATGAAGTCTTATTTCAATCCTTAAATGAAATCAAGGTCTATATGTCAACTTATTAGCAATCACATCACATACATAATTTTTAAAAATATTTCAAGCATAATTTCAATCCACATGTTCACCTTTCATCTATTTACAACATATAAACCTAAGGGTTATCACATTCACATTAAAAAAACATTATTGTTTTCGGTCCAAGTCATTTGATATATGTCAAATATCAACATCATATTCCCTCAAGTCTTCACAACTTGGTGTTTAACAAGATGCATTGCAAGTATGTAACTCAATCAAAGTAGGTCACTTATCAGCATTTTATTTACCTAAATCCATGTAGCCTATTGATCAAATAATTTTCAATATAGAGTTACAATTTTCAAATTCATGACCATACCTTATACATCCATGTGTCATAATCATTTGGCTTCATAGCATAAATCCTTAGTATAAAATAATTTGACCCACTTATATTATGCCACATGTCTTGATTTCATAGCATTACAATATTATATGGTTCAAAAGTAAATACACAATGGCATTATATTCACATCTCTATGAACTAAAACCCAATTAGATCATGTCACTTGTCATTATTATAATTGTTCACAAAAAAGGGGACTTTATATTCAAATATTCAAAGAAAGATTATGACTATGCAATATGATGCTACATTACACTATCATATATACTAAGACACAACATCATCTATATGTCAAAAGAGCAAAAACCCAAAGAAGTTACTCAACATAATGCAAAGATATACAAAAGGTTGCATACATCATAAAATGTTGACTAAGCACTTCAATATCCCATTAAAGTGAGAATTGAAGACACATGTCTAGGTCAAATTTCCCCATGAAAGCAAATGAATTTAAAAACAAAGTTTGAATAGCCTAAGATATAAAAATAATTTTAAATAATTAAGACATGAACTAAGTTGATTTTTAAAGCATTCAAAATCCTTTGAAACTAAATTTAAAAACCAAAAACATTCAATATGGTGTGATGAATTTGATATAAAAATTGATTCCTAAACTTTCAAATATCTACAACTCCAAAGCAAATTTAGATTGTGCACTTGAGCAAGAAAAAATTAGAATTAATTTAACGTAGAATAAATTCAAGTTCATCATGCAAGACAAAATGGATTATTTATTCTTATTCTTTACATATCACATCTCTATAGACACAACATTTGAATTTGAGTCATTAAGTATGGGCCTGAATAACTACAATGCCTTGTTTGATAAAATTGAACATCACAAATGAGAGTACTAATGAAAAACTTCCTTTGGACATGTAATAATACTCGTCTAAAATTGAAACCATTAGATAAGTTGGTCTACATCATGCAATAGAAAAATAATAAGTATACCCTTGTGTATACCTAGTTTATAATGTGTTTTGTGTTACTACCAGTAGTAATGATATAGTAGAAACATTAAAAAAGAGGAACCTAGTGGCATACATGGTGTTTATAATTAAGGCTACTATGGATTACCTCAACTAGACACTGCCTACAACCAAGACGTAACCCTAAAATGGATGCAAAATAATTATATTTATGAGGTACTTAGATATTAGGCTTAAGATTACAACTGATTTATATGTGAACAAAATATAAGCTTAATTCATATTAGATAAGGGGTTATACTAGGGATGGAATTGATGAAAAAAATTGGAGTCTTAGATATAACTAGAGTAGATGAGAAGTGGATACGTATACTCATATGATAATTGATGACAATAATATCCCCACTTTAGGAGAAACACATTTTCATAATCTAACATAACAAGTTCACAGGGTTAAGTGGGGTGGAGAATTTTATATGTTATCATATTTGGTGGATGCAATTTATGCCACATTGGATTTTTTAGGTATTACTGCATGAATCCCTTATTCTAGAGTAATTATATATTTAGCCTTTTCAGGGATCTATATGCATGGATACAAGTAGAAATCAAGATGATTGTTAATTTATTTTGGCCACTAATTTATACAGCCATTAATTAAATACATATGTGTAGATTGCTAGATAAAATAAGGAGACATTGGATAAAATTAGTGTTTGTAGGTACTATCCAAATTACACCATAATCATAGTAGAGGGTATATTTAAGGCCTCATTGACATTGCCAAACTTTATGCTTGAACATGAAAGTAGTAGATGGTGCCTACAAGAGGAGTAAATAATACATGGTGCATCCCTTACCTCTTCAATTTGGGAGAGATAATTTCAAAGTATGGTCATCATTGACCAAATATAAACTCATAAATAATCATTTACATTTCTTTCTAATGAACTCAAACATTATTATCCCAATTTTTGAATGGAGTTCAAAAAGCTAGGATTATTAAGTCTTTTGATTGTAAACAGTCAATTTAAGTAAAAAATGGTCAAATTTATCATCCCTAAGTCAAAATGACATGTGTGAAGAATACATTTATATAAATCAACAATTGGTTAAAAAATTGAAGGAAAAATATAATAAATTCAAAATTGATGAAGTCTTTTTAGTTTTGTCAAATTTTGATAGCCTACCAAACAAGGACAAAAATCCACCTATTACCTAGTAGGCTATCAAAAATTGACATGTGTATAAACATGTGCTATAACCCCCAAGTTATAAAAAATATCATAGAATCTAATAACCTACCAAACACACTCATGAACTCTAACATTTGCCAAAATACCTACCGAGATCTAATACCTTTATGAACATACATGTTAGATCCTAATAGAAGCTTGTTCACCCTAAGTTTTATGCCACTAATTATAGGATTTATCCTCACATGTGAGAGTTTTTAAAACAATTTATTTCCATCTTTTATAAATCATTCTGGTATACCCTCATTTATAATCTTGCCTTTGTATGATCTTTAAAATTGTAGAACTCTTCATTATTGCTTGTCAACATCAGCAAAAGTTAGGGTTTTTGGTATTTTGATTTGGTATTTATATTTTTACAATTTATTCAATATTTAATAAAATTATTTGAGTCTCTCTTTTATAATCATCTCTAAAACGCTTTGTAGGTTTCATTTTTCCACTATGCAGCCTATCATGGTTTGTTGCTCATCCAAATATCATCTAGTTTCTAACCATTTTTTCTATATGCCATAGTATTCTTAAGGTTTAAAAACCATTAATTTAACCTAGGGAGTTACTTGAACCATCATCAAACTCTAAACACCTATCAAGCATGCCATCAAATTTTAAAACCTGCCTAAACACCTATCAGGATCTAATACCTTATCAGACACCTCATCAGACTCTAACACTTATCTATGCATGTATTGTAACCCAATCACCTATCAAGCATACCATCAGACTTTAACTCTTTATCAAAAAAACTCTTGGATTCTATATTTTTCATATGCATGTCCTATAATCTACTTCTTGCTTTAACAAGGACAAATTTTTATCTTTCATCACAAGGACAATTCAAGGTCTATTTTTTTCTCATAGGCAAGTAATTTTCATTAGATTTCAACATTCAAAACCCAAAATAAAGATACTCCCAATAAAATCACTCTAAAAAACACTCCTCCCAAAATGAGTCTCTAATTAAAAGAATACACATATATGAAATATCAATTTCAAGGGGTTGTTCCACCCTCACACCTAGATTAAAATGTTGAAGAAATAACAAATACTGATCTATGCCACATCAACATGGAAGAATTTTAGAATAGAATTATTGGGGCCCATAAGATAGATTATGGACAAAGCATCCACAACAATGGATTAGCTCACAAATTTATTTTCATATTTTAAATATAATGTCCAAAACTAATGCTAATAATGTTTAAGCACTAGCATCCAAAAAAAAGAGAAGCCTAGAATCTAAATGGTGAGTATATCTTATTCTTATGTCTAGAACATATTAATAATATACTACAAATACCTGATAAGCAAGCATTTATTAATTTGACTCCTGTATCTACTCAATGATTTTTGGATTCCAATACTAGTTCCTATTCTAAATAGGTCAACAAGAAAGGGTAAAAAAAACTAATAGATACATCAATAAGGCTTCCTAATAATCTTTCCATATTTGATTTTGGGAATGAAATCAATGATATGATCACACTCTTCCATAGATTAGTGTGGAGTTTAGTTGTGATAAATTTCCAAACATGGATGTAAAGATATTGATCATTCACCAGAATAAGCAATACATCAATTGGGGATATTTGATCAATGATTCTATTCTCAAGTAGCTCAAAAAGGTCAATATTACTTTCAAATTCTATATTACCTCTTATCTTTTTTATGATGTTACCATAAAAATATTATACAATGTATTGAATACAGTAGGTGATATGAAAATTTCAAAAATATATGATTTCTATTCTCTACTCTCATTACAAGAAAATGCACATCATTTCCTACGATTAAATGATGCATTTTTACAATACATGATTCAAATGTTCAAATCATAACCATACAATCTAAGGATATCAATTCAAGCTTCTAAAAATATTTCTTATTGGGAACTTGGTTCATACATTTCACACTTTCACCTACTTGAGAATTTATGGCTATGAAATTGATATGTACATGCTCCTAAGGTATGTGGATGATAAGTGGGCCCTAATGAAACTGGTAAGATAATTGACTAAAACACACAAGTATCTATCTTATAAACACAAGTCTATAATAAATCTTCTTTTATATTGGTCGGTACACTTGTGCTTCTTTAGCCAAATCAAAATTTATTGATGAATAAATGACTCGAGACACTATTCAATCATGAAAAAATTGGCCTTAATTTGATGTTAGAGGCCTAATTCAAAATATTTTTGGTTATTCATATCAGCATGTGCACTAATTTGAATACTCTTAGATGGACTATGATTATGAAAAATATGTGTTAATCTGTGATTACTCATGTTTCTTTTTGGAGTAGGTAACTATATTTGACATAGTGGAGATCAAGCAAAATTTATTTGATGATGAAGATGCATTAGACCCCATATATGAATAAGAAGATATTGAATCAAAACCTCTTCCAAACATAGTTTGGCATAAGAAATAATTTAATTCACTCATTGATAGAACTTAAGGTGTAATAAATAAAACTCTTAAATGGCTTAAAGGTAAAGGCATCAATATTGATAAATCAGGATTCCCTCCTCCCATGAAGGAGACTGAATTAGGAACTAATCACCTACAATATCAAATAGAAATAAAAACATCTTTAGCAATAGGAAATAGTAATATTTCAAAAGAAATTGAAAAGGAAATGTAAGTTAAAGCTATCACATAAGTTACACTAGTAAAAAATCCACTCAAGTTAAAAATAAGACTAGGTTAAAATATCCCAAGTGCTCCACACATTTCTATTTCAAAATAAGCTCCTCTTGACAATATTTCTCAGCCATAAACTTTGGTAACTAATGCCACACAACAGTTTCTAGCTTCTGATGCATCCTTAATATTTTAATCTTCTATTCCTTCTCACCCTGACACTTCAATACCATTGGCTCTTTCTCAAAATGTTTAATTTCCAACTAAATCTTCTCCTAAAACCCCAATTGATACATTACAAAAAGAGGAAGGTGAAATAGTATTGAAAAGTCTTGAATGTTGTAAACTCCTCTCCTTTCTTATGAAGCTCAAAATCAATCTAATATTGCTCTTATGTATCAATATCCCAGTGTATAAGTTACTAATTGGCTAAATGATATAGTAAAGAAAATAAATAATATTTTATAACCATAATAAATTTATTTTAACATCTTGACAACTATTCATCCTCACGTGGCCAAAAATCCTAAAATTGTTTCTAGAATAATCACATATTAGAGAGGAGAAATAGATGTTGAAGTAGTAGTTCCTTCTATTGATAAAGATAAAGACCATATTGAAGCCTATGATTACCAAATCATGAAGGTACACTTGGAAAAATCTACAATGGAAGGATTGAAACAAAACATCTAATCTATAATTAGCATGTTATTTGATAAAATAGATCAAGATAAAATAACCAAAGAACAACTCAAATAAAAAGTTGAGTAACTAACATCTATGGTTTAAAAATTGGTAAGGCCAATTCAATCCTCCCATTTAGTTGTTAATCAAATTTATGATACAAAGACACTAAATGTTTTGAAATAAATTGTTCTTATAGGAAAATTTAAAAAAAATAATGGTTTGAGAAAATTCTACAATAAGGTATCACTACCATTCAGACAATGATGACCATATGATCTGAGATTTAATCATGATATGATCAAGCAACCAAAACTAAAATCAAAAATGATGAAGAGGTATATAAATGTAATTAATTTCCACCGAGGTTGGAAGATTTTTCTTTCACCTTCCTACATGACCTTTTTCAATAAAATGTTATCCAAAAAGAGGAAGTTGTGTACCTCACTAAGTTCTTGAGAGCTGCCAAATTCAAAGTCTATATTGTCATAGAAAGTCTCAATAAATTTAATGACCCTAAATTAACAGGAGGTGATGCTCTCCTATAAATAATGGGAGGAGTATGAAAATTTAAATGCAGACTCACTAATGACAATGGGAAAGTGGTTCTTAAGGAAACCATTATCACTCAATTCAAAAAGAATATTGAGGAGATCTTAACTCCCACGGCTGAATTCAATTACGAGTCAATTTAGATGTTGATTAAATATCACAATAATTTATATAAACTTAATGTAATGCTTAAGAGACTATAGGAAGCATCAAAAAAGGTGTCAAATTTATATTATGATGCAGACATACCTTACACATATTCATATGGATCAGAAGAAGACAAAGTCTTAGAGATCATGAATAAATTTGATGAATTCCAAGAGAAGAAGATGCAACCCAAGAAAAAAGATATTTAGATTCTTCTCAACAAAGATGATAAAGAATAGTTCCATATTATTTTTTGTTCTCTTCTCATAATTTTTTGTCTTAAATCAATCTTGAAATCCTTCATTACATGCTTTTATAAATAGCTAATTCACACATTGTATGTCATGCAATTGTACTGAGTTGATTTTGCAATTTTGAGTTATGAAAATTTTCTAATGCATTTTTATAAGTTGTGAAAAAATTTCGTTGTGCTTTTTCAAGTCATATAAAAATACCAATGCATTTTTTCAAGTTTTACAAATTGCTTAATGTGTTTTTTAAGGTTTTAAGCTGTGTAAATTAGATAATGTGCTCTTACAAGCCCCTAAAAATGTAAAAAAATGTGGTTACACATTATAACCACCTATTAAAACCTATAAATAGTATTTTTGAGCTCATTAAAATGGATTTTTGACAGTTAAAATTTTCCAAAGACTATTTAAAGAGGAGATTGTAGTTTCAACTCAACAAAAATCAATACAAGCAAGGATTTTGAAAACTTTGTGTTGAGAATTTCTTATTAGATAATGTATGTATGTATGTATAATATATATGTATTCAAATATTTACTTTCAAATATCACTATAATTAAAATTGATTAATCAAGCCAAAGGAATTTTGTTATAGTGTTTTTCTTTTGAACCTACATTTGTAATTTCTGTAATAGTGAAATCTCTATGGAGTAAAATTAATACTTATATTCATTTTTACAAGGAAATATGAAATGATTGTCATATTCTATTATCAATTATAGGAAGTGTATGTTGTGTGTTCTTATGGACTCATCTATGCCTTTCCTATCCATTGAATAAGAGAAATTTCCTTCTAGAGATACAACTCACCTTCTTAACATTTTCAATAAGTCTCTAAGATTTTTTCATTGAAATTGTTACTTTTCTTCTTTTCAAAGTATACTCTTTTCTCTATCATTATTCCTTTGTATTCCCTTTCTACCACCTTTTTGTACTTTATGGTTAAAATTATTACCTCACTAAAACCTATTTTTGTTGTGAATATTTATTTTACTACATCCTTTTTTGTTTTAATAAAGGTAGCTCCACTTGCTAATAGGAGAGGGGATTTGTCCCATAACTATTGATGAGAAACATTAATTTATTCTCTCGACAAATTTTCATGCCAACATTTTTTTGTACCCACTATGGGGCACATTTATACAACACCCATATAACCCACATTTTGAGATAGTGGTCCATATGACTATTCCATTAACTCAAGGACCACTCTATAAATATAAAATAGATTTTGAGTAATCTACATAATTGGATATTATTTCACATATCAAACAACTTAAATGGGATTCTGACAAAAAATTTGTAGCTCAATTTCAAATCAATCTGATAATTTTGAATCAAGAATTAAATTATGTAGAAAGAAAAAATAATAAATTTTACACATAGAGAAGCCCATATAGCTTTAAAAGTATCTTGAAATCATTATATTTCATTCATGAACATCTTATCTATTCAAATCATGATCATTAACCTAGTTTAAACTGGATAGAACTTGTGAAAGAAAACATTACTTTAATTCTTTAATAACTAGCTTGGAAAAATAAAACAAGTTACATCTAATTTAACATTGTCTCTAAAATGATAAACATAGAATAATAGTGTGTTGTTATTCCCCAAAGAAACACTAAAATTACTTCAATAAGACAAATAAGAAGACAAGCATGAAGAGCAGTTTATTAAGATGCTCAAAGACTTTCAATAGTAAGAATTTATTCTAATGACCATTCAAGAAGACCAAGCACCATTTATTCAATTGAATATTGATTGGTTAAGTTATACATAAGAAGACATCGCTTCATATTTGGGATCAGTTCTGTGGGATAATAGAACTAGTTCAGTGCATTTTTATAGAGTTTTTGAAGTATTATAAGATGAATAAGATCATGTTGTTTTAACACAAAGAGTTGAAGCACTAACTACACATATAGTTCAACAAAAAAAACTATCTCAAAGGATTATTTAATTTGAAATAGTGCCTCATCAATAGTAAAAACTGACAGGGAAATGATTCAAGAGAGTTGGTAAATCAAAAGGTGAAATTGTTCTTTTTTATCAATTATAAGAGGCTTCTAATTTCAAATTGAATACTATACAAAAAGGTAAACTCAAAAGATCAGTAAGTATTCCCATAAATCCTAATAAAATTAAATAGTTACAAGGAGGAATAATCATTAGTCAAACTTGTGTCTTACCAAATGTTATTATACCACTACAACTAGTTTTTTAAATCATGGTTTCACCTTGGGGTAACATAATTGTCTCATTAGACTTAGGACAATTGCATGAACTTATAAGAGGGTCATACAAAAAAATTCCAAAATTTTCATGTGATGTGAAACAATATATAGATGAATATATTATTTCTTTCTCTATATCTTATAAAAGTTTGGGTATTAAGCATAAGTATATTGTAATGAGACTATTTGTTGAAACTCTTCAAAATGGAAAAATAGATTGGTTTTATCATCTTCCTCCAAGATATATTAATAATTGGTGATATGAAAACTAAGTTTGAAAATAGATTAAAACTTATACAATATGCACATGTATTATGTGATTGACTCACTTAGATGAAAAAAGAAGCATACGAACTTGTGAGAGATTTCATAGCTAAATTCAACAAGTTATTGCATAAGATACTAGTAACTGCCAAGCCAAAAAATTAGAATCATAAATACTTATTTATAAATTATCAATTACCTGAAGTGGTCTATCAATTGAGAAGATCCAGAGTATTTTATTTGAATACATCTCAGATGTTATTCGTTGACATTGAAGATGATATGATAATGGCTATAAAATTAAATAAGGAACTATCAAAAAGTAAAACACAATATTTAGGTCAATCTTTAACTAAACAACTTTTACAAAAAAAGGCTAATGATATAATAGATTTAAATAAAAAACTACCTCAAAAAACCATCGTTGCTCTTTATCAAGACATCCCAAGAAGAAACTATGTGCCTTTTTAAGGGAATCATCCTCAATTATAAGCTAATCAGTAAAAGCTTACATTGGAAGATCCTTCACAAAAAATATAAATATACCTATAAATGTCATTTTTTAAATAAACTAAATATTTGGGTATAAAGAGATAGAATAATAAAATGAATAAAAAAATCCATGTTCTCGAGAATGTGAAATTGAAGATCCTGGTGATGACTCCACAAATGCATTCCTAGAATACAATTCAAATGAAGATTATTATGAAGATAACGTTGGAGACATGAATTGTCAGTCATTCATAGTCTTCACAAGAGATTAGAATCATAAGAAATAACAAAGTGATAGACAACAAAAACTAATGAAAGTTATTATTCCACAAGGAACACTACCTATTATTTAGATGAAAGGAAAATAACCAATGGATAAAATAGGTCAGTCCTTATCGAATACTATGATTAGTTATCCAAAGAATGTTTATCCTATCAATAGTAATGTTAATGTGTCTTATCATATATAATTCTCTCCCTCTACTAGTATAATTTTGATATCATTAAACATGTTTAAAAAACTAAAATTTAAATGTTACAAGTTGAATATTTGAGAGTGTATCTAGCATAACTAGATATGCTAGTAGAATTTATCAAAGGCAAAAATACCACTCAAAATAAGGCCAATTTCAAAGGAATATTATCCAACACACCTTCTTCCAATCTAGTAAACTCCATGGATTTCCAAATCTAATAAGGTTGATCCTTTTTACATTATTATTGTGGTCTTAATTTGCACCCATGGAGGGAGTTCTTCAGGCTCTCTCCAACTAAGCCACAAAATGGGAAGAACCTCAAGTTATGGGCATCCTATAATTAGATTGAGCCTATAGAGAGGATTGGTTCCTTTGGATCTATCACCTAAACTAATCTCTTGCTTATAAAAGGAAGCTAAAAAGATAATAATGCATGAAAATATTTAAAAGGAGGTGATGCACCAATGTTTTAAACACTTATAATTTCATAAGAAACACTATTAGACACTTTCAATAGTGAAAATATCACTTCAATCACTCTTTGATCAGCTTCCATATAAGTATTTCACTAAAAATCACTGACTAGCTACTAATCTAGCATGGGAGGGTAGATGTCCACTTTCAAGCCAATCAACAAACTATCTATGGCACTTAGAATGACCTGTAAAAGCTATAAAACACTTAATAAAGATGAGAGAAATCAAATAGAGGCAAAGGAAATCACAGATTCACTTAACCACATCAATGGATTCATAAGACACACTTTAATACAGCTTGAAAATGGAATAATTTAGTCTTTATTACATCAAATAGGTGTTACAGTACAAATATTGGCATAGCTTGGGCATACCAAAAGCATAAGAGTCTCTTATCTCCAAAAATGGAAAATTATCAGAGAGTCATTATAAATGGAATAAATGGGTGACATATAGAAAAGGGTAAAAGAAAGAGGGGAGTGAGAAAAATAGCCATCAATAAATAAGGCCAACCCACTTCTTAATTGATTATTATTGATCCTATTTAGCAATTTAATCATTGATCAACTCCAAACATATCTCAATCCCTCTCATTGGTTTATAAATTCACTAGACAACAATAACTTTATCAAAGGTGTTGAGTCATTATTCATAAAAAGGGGAAAGCCCCCAAAGACTTTGAAACTTCATTGAATTCTCTATCTTCATTCTTCAACCCCCAGAGTCTCAATCTTCTTAATGATCACATAGCACCATGAATAATGTTGGTATGTTTTTTACGCTATCAAATAGTCACTTTGAACTCATTCATCTAGTGTCCCTTTAGAACATAATTATCAAAAGACCATGCCCTTACACTGACTTCTTTGTCTATCATAACTTTGCCATTACTCAAAACTCTAAATGTAGGTCTACCATAGATGAAAACTAATTCCCATTATTGGTTTTCATATAGCTATAATTTCAATAAATATCTATAGGAATCTAGTCTCCACGTCTTAAACAAGATGTAAATTTTATGCCTAAGGGATTTTGAGATGTCTATTAAGGTTTAATGGCATCTTATCACTCTATAGGGTCTGCTCCTAGTAACCCAGATCATATTTGATCTTTCATTCATACCTTGACCTACCTAGGTAGTGAAATCCTTTTGAACTGATGTGTTTGCCTATGTAGCACCTCCCTTGGGTTGCTCATCATATTTTTAAAATATGACTGTTATCACTTAGACACATGTATTTATCCCATGTCTTATAAATATTTGATCAAATTTGCTTCATTGATCTTCTTGGGAGTCTCCTAGGTTTTACCATCATCTTCGATCATTGATCTATGATCTACTTCTAGATTATGACACTTGGTAGTTGTGTGTGCTCTTTATGGACCCAACTATTAGTCCCTATGATTGAACATGCTTACACCACATGATGACCTCATATGAAATCTAAGTTCATTGACCTTTTGACTTTGATCTGTACCATCGATCTTAATCAAAGTTTTTGAATATGCTCTATTGGATATGCTTTAACCTAATCAAATATGCTTCATTAATTCCCTTGGGAGCTCACCATGATCGAGACACATGTCATCACCATATCCATTATTAAGATCTACTAACCTTTTGACTTTGAGCTTGTTGTTGATCTTTAACTTCATGATTTAATGTACATTGTAGATCTATATTTGACTTATTGACTCAGTTGATCACCCCCATACCATTGATCTTTGATATTGGCCTCTAAGATCATGCCACTTATCAAACCTACTTTCAAATTGAAGCTTTTTAGGTATTTTTGAATCCAAATGGATATTTCCTATCACTATAACTTGATGTCCCTAGGCGCATCTCACACCATTAGATCATTTTTAGAGCCTTATATCTTGACATAAAAAAACTCATCAAGACATCAAATTTATAGGGGATGATTTTGTCATAAAGTATACCATTTTCATGTAATTATTATACCTTGGTTGACCTTCCAATTACATTTATGACATGCACAAAAATTTTGACCTATCCATTCCTTCAAGACATTCTAGTTTCCATTAATCACATGAAGTAATTTTTGAGACCAACTCATTGACTCACAAGACAAACTAGTATGATGTGCAAAGTTTTGAATGATATGGATGACATTTTGACATGTAATGTCAAAATTGTCAATATTTTGGTGACTTAATTGGGAAGCATACTTGTTATGCTTGAGAACCAGACCATTTACATGACTTTTGGACTTTTAAACAATGATAAATTTGATCCATGAGTGTAAAAACCTTTTGACTTGAAATAAGATAACTCCTTCCTCCAAAACAAGAAAGGAAACATAAAATAGGTAAACTACTCTAAATAAAGCAAATGTCTAAGTAAATCACTTATTTGGGATAAAACACAAACAAAGTAATGTGCTAGAAAAACACTTGGAGTAAAACAAATGAATAATTATGTACAAGGAATTTATCTTTTCAATAGAAATATTTTAGATGTATCCCATTAACTAGGAGAAGAAGTTCTTTGTTGTCCATATTTTCAAGTTGGAAGGCATTATGGGATTTACAAATAGAGATTATGTATGGACCACTCTAAAGAGAGTCAAACTTTGTATGCCTTCCTGGTTTAGCTCTATCCTCATCCCACTTGAGGACCAAATCTCCTTCTTTGAAACTTTGTGAAGAAGCTCTCTTGTCAAAGGCTCTCTTTACTTGTGCTTGATGGGTTTCCAAGGCTAATATGGATTTATTTTAAACTTATTATAGCTCCATGAGATTTTTTTATCTGATTTCTATTGGTTCATTCTCCAAACACTCCAATTAATGCATTAGTTCTAAATCAAGAAACTCAAGAGAAATAGATAACCTTGCTTCCTTACCATATACTAGCTTGTATAGGGAGTTAGATATTGATCTTTTTTAGGTGATCCTATCAACCCATATCAATAATTTCAACTTTATATTCCATGACCTTTCATTATCTTCAATATTCTTTATTATGATCTTTAACAATTTTTCATTTGTGGACTCCGTAAGGCCATTACCTTATGGATAGTAATTTGATGAAGTGTTGAGATAGGCATCATGTTGAATAATATATTGGCTGATATTAGTCCCCATAAAGGCCATGACATTGTCCAAAATGATGGTTTAAGGAACTCCAAGTCTAGTAATCAAACCTTCATAGAATTCTAGAACATTGGCTTCATTTTCTTCTTTTAATGCTACTGCATGTATTCATCTAGTGAATTAATCTATAACAATCAGTATGATTTATGTCCTACACTTGAAGGGGGGTTGATGAGACCAATAAATTCTAATCCCCTTTAGATGAATGGTTTTTCCACTTCAATTGGTTAGAGAGGTAACGCTACAAGTTTTACTTTTCCTACAAACATAACACACTATTTGCACTTCCTAAACCATGCATGACAATCACAAAATATGTTAGGCTAATAATAGACACCTCTCATGATCTTAAGGGTTTTGGTCCTTACTAATTAATTCCCTCCACCATGTCCATTATGGAATTTTTAAATCAATCTTTGTGTTTGTCTTAGCTTTATACATCTTAGCAACATACCATTGATATCTTTCTTAAACAAAACACCATCAACAAGAATAAATGAAATTTATTGCAATCTAAAATATCTTATTTTTGAAACACTTAAATGAGAGGTATAAATAACATCTTGGAGATATCTTACCAACTCATGAAACTAGCTGGTAGGTGAAGTATGATCAACTGAAACCTCTTCATTAGTTGACACCAAAACTACCTCATTGGATTTTTATAAGTCATCGGCAAAATTTTCACAAAGTATTTTTCCTCTAATTATCTTAGTTACCTTGATTTTCACATCATACTCCATTACCTTTGTTACCCAATTATATCTTTTCTCATTTATGTTCTTGTTCAAGAGAAACTCCTTGATACTTGGATGGGCAACCATCAAGTATATCTTATTGTTAGATAACAAGTAAATAAATTTATTGAGAGACCTTATAACTAAAAGTAAATATTTTTTAACAAAAGAGTACCTTGTTTCATATTCTTCTAAGCCTTGACTAAAGAAGGCTATGGGTTGCTCCAAAGCCTCATGATTTTGTTGCATAAGAATATCTGAAATGGTGTCTATGTTAGCATAAGTGTACAAAATGAAATCCTTTGTGAAATTTAGGTTTATGAGTATAGGATCACTAGCTATGACCTTATTAACCTCTTCAAAAATCTTTAATCCTTCCTTGGACTAGATGAAACTCTAATTCTTCTTTAGCATGGTTGTTAGTGGCTTAGCTAAGGTGGAAAAATCTGAAATATATCTTTTTATAAAGTTTATTTTACCTAAGAAGATTTGAAAAGCCTTCTTGTGCTTCAAAAAATAAAGTAAAAGAATTGAATCTATCCTTTGAGGATATATATTCAAACCATGTTTTGAAATCACATGTCCAAGAAGCTTACCTTCATGAACTGAGAAGACACAATTCTTGGGATTTATAGACACCCAAAATTTCCTACACCTTTCAAACACTTGCTTGAGGTGAGCCATGTGATCACTTATATTATTTTAGAATACTATTATGTCATCCAAATAAACAAGTATGACCTATTAATAAATCCTTGGAATGTCATTTCCTTGGCTCTCTGAAAAGTTATTCTTGCATTGGATAAACCAAAGGGCATATTTCTATATGCAAATGTCCCCCACTTTGTAGTGAAGCCTATCTTGAATTGGGCTTCTTATTTGACCAAAATATAATTGTAACCACCATATCCATAAAAAAAATAAAACCTCTATGAACCTATAACCAAATATAAAAAAATTTCCATAGATGGAAATGGATAGTGATATTTAAGAGAAGCTTTGCACAAATCCTAGAAGTTAACACATAGTCTGATCTCACCATTCTTATTTCATACTAGAAAAAGGTTTGCCACCTAAGATAAGTTATTTATTGTAAATATAAGAGCTGAATCTATGAGATTATGAAGCTTAGTTCTCATCAAAGGCTCAAGCTTTGGATTGATAGGCCTTTTTTGTCTCACTAGTTTAGTTTCAGTCTCTATTCAATGGTGTGTTGAGCTAGACTTAGAATAAATCACTTGATATCACTATATTTCAATTAAAATATATCAAAAAATGTTGTGAATAATTCAATGAATGATTCCTTTTATGAAGGAGTGCATACCTTACCCAACTTTAGGTTTTTAACAACTATAATTTCCACATTAGAATAGTGTTCCTCCTTTGTTGATAAAGATAACTTTTATTTTCTCAACTCATCATCACCATTGAATATGTTCTAAAGTGTGACCAATCCCTTGGTAAACTTATTTGTTTTTAGTTTCATAATTTGATCACCATACTATTGTAAAAACTTTGATTGATTTCTTGAGGAAAACTCAGCTTCTTCTTACAAGAACCTGACAATTTGATTATCATCTTTAAACACTTGACAATCTCATGGTTATTTGAAATATAAGGAATTAACACCACCTTAATGTGTGAATAATTTTTTTCACTCTTTATATTATTTGAGATACTAAAATCTGCCCCAATGTTATCCAATCTATTTGTATGTTTGTTCACATCTCTTAGTATCACCTGAATGTTAAAATCCTAAAAATATTCAAGTAAGCCCCACACCCAATGCTTATAAGATATAAGTAATAATTTTTTTCATACATTAAGACCTATTACTTGGTAAAATACAAGTTCACTATCACCAAAAACTTGTAATGTGTTGACTTTCATCTTCCTAGCCCACTGCAAACCGTGCACTAGTGCCTCATATTTTGTAACATTATTTGAACAACCAAACAAAAATTTAATAGATGAGAACTACCTTTTATTTTATATATAAATAAAAATCATTTTGGCCATAGTACCATGCTTAGTATTTGATCCATCAAAGTACAATTGCCATAGGCCATCACTAGACTCATCATCCTTCATCATGGCTGGAATTGGTGTATCATTCTCATGGAGGAAATAAACACCAATTCCCCCTTATTAAATTAGCTTATAATGATAATGTTCATGAAAATTAGAGGCCCAATCATCAGGGAATGGATCTATATTTCCATTTAAAGGTGATTCAGTTTCCATTCCACTATTTTCTAGCATCTCATCCAAGATGACACAGTTAGTGTTCACAACACTTGGCATATATGGCTCCAAATGGAAATGTGTTATGGGTTCAAAATTTATTATTACCTTGGTACCATACCTAGTTTTGAACATCAAATATGTCCAATTAGCTGATAAATATCCTCTAATCTTTAAAGTGAAGTCCCTTGATAGACATGGCAAAGTAAGGAGGTAAGTCCACCACAACTACATCCTATTAAATGGTAACATTGGGACAAAAATTTAGTGTCAAATTTAGATCTACTATAATTCCTACTATATTTGTTGGTGACCCATCCAGTTTCAATACTCCTTTAGTATTTAGTTCATATACAAGACCAAACTTGTCTACAATTTGCTTAGACATAATAGTGCTTCTGGCTCCACTATCCACCATACAATTATGGATCAAAGTGTCACCAAATATCAAATAGAGGTAGAAAGGAGGAGTTTTATTTGGTTTTACTTAAATTTTTTCCACCTTTACCATATTATTTACCTACATCACTTGTTTCTTAGTTGGATATTCTGAATTAGTTATGAAAACACCTTCTTTCTCAACCAGCTTTGGAGATAACTTAAGAGATGAAATCTCTTAGATGAGCATACCATTTTATCCTATAATAGAGAAAGAATGCCACATGTTAATGCTGATTTTAGAATTCTTCATTTGATCCACTATACTGAATTGAGCTCCACTAACCTTTGGTTACACTTTTTGAACCATTGGTTGCTCACAAACTAGAGGCACTTGAGGAACCTTCCCAACCATTATTTTATTATATTTGTGTGTTATAGTGGCATAAAGTTTATTTTTGGTACTCTTGGAAAAAACATTAGGAATACTTGAATTATTACTCACATCTTGAGCCTCATCAATGGCTCTCCTTTTATCTCTAGCTAGAGATACAACTTGACCACTTATATTACTAGTCTCAACACCCTGATTGAATGCAATATGATCATCCATTTTCCAAGTCACATTAATGGAATCAATCTGAAATTGAACTTGTTGAGGTTCTTGTGATTCCAAACTTATTTCTTGGTATTAACTTGCTTGAAGAAAAAACTCTTCTTATGTCATTTATCACATAGTAATGTTTTGTGATACTAAGGCTTAGTTTTGAGCATCATGGAGATTAAATGGCTACCAACCTAAATTTTTCATCAAGTTATTTTGAGGAGGTGTGGTAAAAATATCTCTTATACTAGAAGGTGCATTAGATTCAAGAGCTGCATATGGTTTATATTGAGTTATAGTTCTTTGGGGCTAGTAGGGTGGTCTATTTTCTGTGAACCCTTGATAAGGAGACCTTTGATTTATAAATGGATAATAGGTGGTCCAATTTTGTTTTTGATAAGTAATATTATCCTAGTATTTTTATTTTTTTAATTGTACTATTTCATTCCCAAAATATTTTAACAGAAATTTTAACTCTCCAAGATCACTATCTTGACTAGAAGGGGTTGTAATTTGATCTTTAAGGGATGGAATAGAAGCTAAATATGGGACCTGAAGAGCTTGAATGGCTGGTATATACTTGAATTATAGTAATATAGGCATTGGAGGCCTTGGAGAGAGCTTACCATTTTGTATCAAGTTATTCTATGCTCTTATTGCAACCTCATAAGCATCAGGTAAGGTAATACCACCCATTGACTATATCATCACACTAATATCAAAGTTGAGGGATTTCAAATAGAACTAAAAGTCATATTCTTGGGATGGTATCCTAGTCCATGTCTTTTATAATTTAAGGTTAAAATCACACATGAACTCATGAGGAGCCCTTTTTATCATAGTTAGATGTTCAACTAAAGATAGGTGATCAGATTGTCTGACTAAGGTTACACCTAATTCATCCTAGGTAGAAATAGAATTTAGTGGGAGGTTTTTATACCATTGTAGTTTTTTTTCTTTGAAGGAAATAGCAAGCAATATAATAGATACATTGTCTTGAACAACATTATGAACTGAACAAATGTTGGCAACATCTTGGATGTGCTCAATAAGAGTTGTTTGATCCTCTCCTGAGAATAATGGGATACTCTTAAGGGTATTTATAGGAATGTCATAAAAATGGCCTAAATTTAATGGACTACCTCAATTTAATAGAACAAACACTTGATTTCTGATGGCCATATGGATAATAGGGATTGCACTGTTTAGGATAATAGGATGACTAAGAGATGAATATTTATTTTGAGGATATGGTCTTGTCCTACTAAACCTTGCTCTTTTATATGAATTAGAATGAAATTTAATGAATTCAAGGGGAATATATTTACTATTTGACCTTGTGTAACCTTTAGCATGAGAGTATTATTGGGATGATGCTATGAACTCTACAATCCAAAGAATCTTTAGCTTTTGATGATGGTGGATGTCTTCCTCTACTACAAACACTTCACCTTAGCTCCAAAATTTATCTATGCCAAGGAGAATGGGTCCCATCAGGAATGATAGAAACTATTATGTTATTAATTTTTACCTAGAGAGGGAGCTCTTTAGGTTCTCTCCAACTAAGCTACCAAATGGGAATAACCTTAAGTTGTGTGTATCATATAATGAGGTTAAGCCTCCAGAGAGGACTGATTCCTTTGGATCTATCACCTAAACTAATTTATTTCTTGGAAAAGGAGAGAAAAAGATAATAATGCATGAAAATGTGTAAAAGGAGGTGATGCACCAATGTTGTAAACACTTATATTTGCGCAAGACACACTATTAAACACTTTCAAGACTACAAATATCACTTCACTCACTCTTTGATCAGCTTCCACATAAGTATCTCACTCAAAGACACTTACTAGCTACCAATATAGCATGGGAGGGAAGATTTCCACTTCTAAGATAATAAAAAAACTATATATGACACTTATAATGACCTATAAAACACTTAATAAAGGTGAGAGAACTTAGACAGAGGCAAAGGAAAGCATAGATTAACTTAACCACATCAATAAATTCATAAGACACACTTCAATATAACTTAAAAATAGATGAATTCAATATTTATTTCATCAAATAGGTGTTACAGTACAAATCTTGGCATAGCCTAGGAATGCCAAAAGCATAAGAGTCTCTTATCTCTAAAAATGAAAATTATCAGAAAGCCATTTTAAAGGGAAGAAATGGGTGATATATATAGAAAGGGAAAGGAGAGAGAGGAGTGATAAAAATAGCCATTAATAAATGAGGCCCAACCCCTTTTTAATCAATTAGTATTGATCTTGTTTATTAAATTAATCATTGATCAGCTCCAAATAGCTCTCAAGCCCTCTCATTGGTTTAGAAATGCACTAGAAGATAATAAATTTTTCAAAGGTGTTGCATCATGATCTATCAAAAGGGGAAAGTCCCCAAAGAATTTGAAACTTCATTCAATTCTATATCTTTTATTCTCCAACCCCCAAACTCTCCATCTTCTTAATTATCACATAGCATGGTGCATCATCTTGGTATGCTTTTTATGCTATCAGACAGTCACTTTGAATTCATTCATCTAGTGTCCCTTTAGAACATAACTGTTTTACATTCAATTTTTTATCTATCACAACTTTACCACTATTCAAAACCTTAAACGCAAGTCTACTATAGATGAAAACCAATTCCCCTTATTAGTTTTTATATAGCTATTATTTCAATCAAGATTTATAGGCACCTAGTCACCTAGTCTTGAATAAGATGTAAAGTTCATGACTGATGCATTTTTAGAGGTCTATCTAAGATTTAATGGCATCCTAAAACTCTATAGTGTCTTCTCTTAGTAACCTAGATCGTATTTGATCTCACATTCATACCTTGACCTACCTAGGTGGTAAAATCCTTTTAAACTAAGGTATCTACCTATTTGGCACCTCCCTTGGGTTGCTCATTATATTTTGAAAATATGACCATTTTCACTTAGACACATTCCCTTATCCCATGCCTTCTAGATATTTGATCAAATTTGCTTCATTGATCTTCTTGGGAGTCTATTGGGTTTGACCTTCATCTTTGACCATTGATCTGTGATCTACTTTCTAAATTGTGCCATTTGGTAGTCAAGAATTCTCTTTGTGGACCAAGATGTTAGTTCCTATATTTAAATTCACTTAAACTACATGGTGACCTCACATGAAATCTAAGTTCATTGACCTTTTGACTTTGATCCATACCATAAATTTTAATCCAGATGGTCAAATGCACTCCATCAAATCTACTTTTTCCTAATCAAACATGCTTTGTTGATTTCCTTGAGAGCTCACCATGATCGAAACACATGTCATCACTAAATTAATTCTTAGGATCCACTGACATTTTGACTTTGATCTCATATTTTATCTTTAACTATATGATTAAACACATATTATAGATCTACATTTGAATTATTAACTTAGTTGATTACCTGCATGTCATTGATCTTTATTGTTGGCCTTCAAGATCATGCCACTTATCAATCCTATGTTCAAATTGAAGCTCGTTAGGGATTTTTTAATCCAAACAAATATTTATTGTGGATTTAACTTGACATCTTTAGGTACGTCTCACACTACTAGAACATTTTTAGAGCCTTATATCTTGAGATAGAAAACTCATCAAAATATTAAATTTATAAGGGATGATCTTAGCATAAAGTACACCATTTTAAAGTAATTATTCCACCTTGGTTGACATTCTAAGTGCACTTATGAAATGTGCAAAAAAACTAACTTGTCCATTCCTTCATGACATGCTATGATGTTTTAGTTTCCATTAATCACATTGAGGAATTTTTTAGACCAACTCATTGACTCACAAGACAAAATGGCATGAAGTGTAAAATTTTAAATGGTAGGGATGACATTTTGACCTATGAGGTCAAAATTGTAAACAATTAACTTATTCCTTAAGGGATAAAGTCAGTCTACATAATTGACATAGGAGTCTTAGATAATGTAATTCCTACCAAAGTTTCCCATACCCTTGGCCTGATATGTCTAAAAACTTTTGGCCATTATTATTCAATGGAAGTAAATTAAGTTCCACTTGTAATCCAAATCAAATATTCCCAAGTTTCTCTTGCATCATTTCCTCAAAAAAGAATCAAGATCAACATCGTAGTAGTTGATGTCCCAATATCCTATGGTATCCTCTTAGGGATAAAATTATGTAAAGAAATTAACATCAAAATTCAAATAGAATTTTCACATGCAATGATTCCATTCAAGGGAGTAAAACAATGCATTGAACTAGAATTGAAAATAAAATACATAGTGTAAAAAGTGGATGACCCTAGGGATAATATCTTTATATGAAGATCTATAATTAGGAAATTATTTGTTAATGTCATAAAAATATATAGATATTTCATAAATCATGGAAATTAATCCTAATGAATTCTAGACATTTGAATTCAATAGTATATACTCTTCAACATGATCTAGTGTAGGAGTTATTTTGATATCCTTGAGTAAGGAAATATTTCCTTTCTCTTAAAAATTATATTTTGAGTGTACTAAAAATGTTGTAGAATTTAAATCACTTTTTTTATGGATACAAGTTGAATAAGATATGGGAATTAAAAACTTGAATGTGTTAGGCGATGCAAAACTAGTTTTAAAATAGATCAAATCCTAGTATTAGGTGAAAAATGATTACTTAAGGCACTATAAGAATAAAGTTTGGGTTAATATAGAAATTTTTATGTGTTCTCTATTCATTCCATCTCAAGAGAAACTAACTCCAAATTAAATATGCTTGTGATGTTGACTTCATTATTGAATCCTCATTCATAAGTTGGTAAGGATAAATACACAATTGAACTTGTGTATCGACCTAGTGTATCATACAATTTAGAGAATTGGTAGGTATTTAATAATGATCAGAAAATCATTTCCTTTCTTGAAAAATATGATATTTTCAAAAATTTACATTTTGAAGGTAGTGATTCATCATATAGTAAATCTTATTTTATTGAGTTTAAAATAGGGCTATAAAAACCATGAAGTATATCTTATGGACACGTGTACAACTTGCACTATTTTGTCTTTTGCATAATATTTTTAAATGTATTTAACCTTTGTAAGCATATTAGTAGACTTCATAATATGAAGACTCCTTCCTTTTGGGCATAACAAAAAGCCTAATTATAATGAGATAGCACTTTGTAAAACTCTACATATAGTACTCAATTATATTTGGATATGGTTATGATGTGATAGAGATTAATATATATTGTTATAAAATGGTTTTCCTATGTATCGTTTATCATTTTTCTATGTGAAGTGAGTACTCTGCTTACTTTAATATGTTAATCATATGATTTTATACCGAGTTTAGATTCTAATAATTCTACATTTATTTATGCATAATGAATATATTTGGTCTAAAATGTCATCAAATGTTTAATTTTGTTACGCCATACACAAGCAATCCCTATATTAGCATGTTTTAAAGGATTTTATAGGAACCTCTACTAACAATGGTGCAGAGAGCAAGTAACATTTTGTTCAAACATATTGAGATGGTTTCTAAGGCAAAGAGATATAGATAGATGGTTCAATGAGAGAATTAAAAATTTTGCATAAGAGGAGTGAGAAGAATAGGGAAGAATACGAAGTAAATTATTTAAGAGCATATCTATAGATAAATCTATGAAATCTTTTAGTGTAAATTACCTGAGCTATTATCTATTGGTTATCTAGATTGTAGTATTATTGATTTAAGCCAAGAAAAATAGAATTTATAGCCTAGTCAAAAGAAAAGTTATAAATACTATGAAATCTAGATACTGATTCGATCCATGCAGTAGATTATTATACCAAAACTACCATTGACAAACATATCACCAAATTTATTGTACAAGGCTATTTGTATTTTAAAGCTATGTAGGACCTATTTGTCAGAATAATTTATGGAATGTTCTTTTAATGACTATCTAATCTAATTAATATGTTGGTTTTTTAAAATTCCATGGTACTTACTCCTACCAATATGGAGTAGTTTCTTTAGGTGTTATGGGGATGTGTGTGGTGTAGGAGTGAATGATGCAACTTGAACCTAAAATATGGAGGATAAAAAGAGATAGAGTTAGAAGAAGATTATAGAATTGGAAAGATAATTGAAATAATAAAGAAGATTAAACAAATTGAATAATCCAAACTTAACTATGAATAGGAGTAGGAATAAAGTAGAGGATACTGAACAGTGGAAAGCCCAGAGAGAGGCTTTGTAATATGATGAAAGTATAGAAGGTAAAGAGTATAAATATTAGGAAAGAGAAGGAGTTGAGGAAGAAGAAATATTTTAAGGTATCAAGGATATGGAGTAGAGTGAAGATGAAGAAGACAGTAGGATAATATTAGATTAGTTAAAACATAGGAGTAGATCATAGTTAAGATGGAAAATATTGTTTAAAACCGTGAAATAATAATTCTAAGAAGAGATTATGAAAAATTTAGAAGTATCATAGTTTCAAGATCACAAATAAAAGAAGTCAAGGATAGATATCATTCATTTATTTATTACAAATCCCCCCAACCTAATTTATCATTAGTAAAAAAACCAAGTGCAAAGGAAGGGATGGGTAGAAGTTGGTTTGAATCATTTACGAAGAAATTTGGTAAAATTAGTGTAGAGACTAACAATTAAATAGATAATAAAATGCTAGAAGAGTTTGGATTTACTTTCAAGACTAGTTTTAAAAGACATAAAAACTAGTACGTAAAGCTCGTAGTCATAGTTACTAGTGTGCAGCAACCTATAGTCATAGTCAATAGTGCACAAAAGCCAATAATAATAATTATAAGTATGAAAAATATGGAAGTAAATCCAAGCATGTTTATTAATTTGACACAACATGATGATTCTATGAACCCTGAATAGTATTTATTAATCGACAACATGAAATGTTAGGTTGATGGAATAACCTATAATGACGCAAAAAAGTGATCTCATAATAGATTTAATAGGTTGAGCATTTAAATTCATTTTTTAAAGGGATGTTAATTCCCTAAATCTTTAAAAATTTAAAGAGTATCTAATTATATAATATAAGATGAGAAAAATTCTCTAATCAAACTATTCAATATCTGTAGAAGATTCAACAATGGAGTGGAGAATCCATATGGGACTATGATCGTAGATTTTTAGATGTGATGAATAAGATAGATTTTATCATGGAGTATAAAGACAAAGTTAACTAGTTTATAAAAGGGCTATGATCTATAATTAGATTTACCATTATGCAATCCCAATTCTTGACTATTTTTGATGCTAGAGTAGTTGCTCTATGAGTGAAGCAAATTGAGGACTACGGAGATGCTCTAGTAGTTAGCTCTAAAGTTGAGGAAAAAATAAATGCTTTCCTCAAAAATATGGATGAGATGTAATAAAGTGATAGACCTAAACTGGGATTATGGTGTATAGAGTATGGTCAAGGAGGCTATCATAGGAATGATCTTCCTAAACTCAAGATAGAGTTCTAAAAACTATGTAGAGTAGTAAGGCAAGCAACCTCAAAATGTCATCTATTAGAACAATACATTCAAAAATCACATAGTTTGTATGTTAATTTTTTTAAATCAACCAATCATGAAGAGAAGTTTTATCAAGATTTGTAGTAACTAAAGGAATATATCACCAAAAATGTCTTCATAGTCATAGCATGGTAGTTAACCACTAGAAAGTAAGGAATTATAGACCTAGAGCTGGAAATGACTAGTGCAACACATGGTAGTCCTAGATGGATGCCTTTGTCACCTCAGTTACAATATCAACCCCAAGTTTTGGCTAGATGGACACCATTATCACTGTAATATTAGTATCAATCCTCATGTAAAAATTCAAGTCCTCAACATCAACAATCAAATTTGGCTCCAACATCACCTTAGCATCAATATGGTAGATACAATGTAAAGCAAACATAGAAAGGAGGATTCACTAAGCAGCAAATTCATATTAGAGGATTTTAATAGAATAGAGGAAGATACAAAAAAGGATAATGAGGTATATATTAATTAGATCACAATAATTATAATTAGAAAGATCACCATCCCATCCAACGTTATTTACGTGGTAATTATAATCATTTTGCATTAAATTTCCCCGTTAATCCTCAAATATAGACATATTAGATGTATTATAGAGTTTAAAGACAACATAAAATTGAAGATTACCTAGTATTAGATAAGTAAAATAAATAAAATATAATGCATAATGTGAATATGATAAATTTTCAACCTAAAAAAAATGCATTTATGCAAGTAGTTACTAGATAATAATGTGCAGAGCAAAGGCTGCCTCCATTAGAAATTCCACAAGATCATGGAATCAATAAGGTATAATAGGACCAATATCTTGATCCTATGATAAATAATATCTTGATTTAGCATTTTCATGGGTTCTTAAGGACCTACAAAAATATATTGAATCAAAAGGAGACACCATATCCATTGATTCATAAATGTATGGGTAAATTATGTAATTTATGAGGTAGGAAAGTGTTGTGACTGCACTAACAAATTTGTTGAAACTACTCAGCACTCTATGCAATGAATAAATCTTATATAACATTAAAAATATCTTTAATAATATTCTATAGTATGCACAATAAGGACACCATCATACCAACAAGGTATTTTGGTACATCAAAACTAATATACCATGGGATGTTGACTCATGAATGGACATTAAACTCATAGGATATGAAATTCCTAATATAGTATTTTATTTTGGAAGTAATGTTAACATGATTCCTAGATCTCCTTGGGATGATATTGTTATGCCACACTTGAGCTATAGTCATGTCACTCTTAGTCTTAGTCTTATAGACTATGGGAGGGTATAACCAATTGGTCACCTTGAATATGTGAAGATTAGAGTTGTTGAGCTAAGTCAAGGAGGAGATTTTGAGGTCATCAACATGAAAATATATTATACCTATTATCCTACCTTGATTGGTAATAAATGGGATTATGAATGCCAAATAACTATCAATATAGTGTGTAATCAATTAGAGGCTCATCAAGGAGACAAGATAGTTGTTATAAAATTGAATAATTTAAAGCAGAAGCCCTATGTTATTCTAAAAGAACTAGACTCAAATTATTCCTATGGTGATAATATTTGGTTCAAATTCAATGCAAATACAAATTCAAATTCTCTATGGGATATGAAATGTTATTTTTTTAAACCACAACTTGAGAAAAACAAACAAACATAGATAATAAGGTAGCCAATTTATAATCTAGTGATAATAAAATCTACAACTCTTCAATTTTTAATTAAAGGATGCACCTCTCTGTATATGAAATATCTAACTAAGTGAGAGGTATATTTCTTATATAATATAGATGAAACAATAATGGAGTATATAGAGCCTACACTATAAGGTGTCTTACATTGTGAAGTAACATCTTTAATAAGTGGTGACTCAAACACACATATGTTAAATTGGGCTAGGGGAGATCATGAGATATCACCTCTAACATGGTTTTTACCATATAATTCAAATTACCATAATATTTTGTGATATAGGATTTCAATCCATTTATCTTGAGGTTAGAGCACCATGTCACAAATGTAGATCAAAGAGTTAACTCATGCATATATTCCTTGAAGGAAACTATTGCGACTTGGTGGGTAGTGTATAGAGAACAAGAGTTATAATTAGATGAATCATGTGAATTTTTATGAGAAAAATTTTATTCACCACTCATTGTGACAAAAGAGTGTTTATTCTTTCAAGAAGGCCAATTTCTCGAGATGCACATTCATAAATTGTAGATATATTATTTGTGCAAGCTGTTGAGACATGATATTAGGTGCATATTTCAAGCCACATGCTAGTGCCACTTATAAATATGTGGTATATGCATTAGAGTTAAAAATGGATATTAAATATTATGCACAAGTACAATAAGACTTTATTAAAAAAATTATGCTTGAAGATGATAATCAAGTAGTGCACAATGCATTATAAAAATTGAAAAAATTTATATGCTATAGTTGAGTAGAAGATTTTAGAGCTATGATAGATTCATCATCATATCAAGAATCAACTTGAGATTTTAATTTAGAGATTAATAATTAAAATTCAAGTAAACAAGAGTAACCTCATCTTAAACCTTTTAATAAAATTATAGACGATCTAACAAAATCTAGTGATAGTGATTTGGATCTATATTTAGAAGGGTTCTTTGAACCAGAGTGAGAAGTCAAGGAAAAAAATGTCCAAATCATAGAATAAGATGAAGAAGAAAGACTATGTAATGTAAACATTTCAAAACAAGAAGGGGAATGAACTCTATGACATGCACTACCTAGTGGATCTAAAAAAGTATATCAAGAACCATTGAAGAATATTGAAAAAACTATTGGAACAAGGTCCATACCCAAATTTGTGATTATGGGAGAATATTGGGTTTAGAATGACATTTTGGAGGCATTGTAATTTCTAAGAGATTATTAGGATGTCTTTTTGACCAATTTTGTAGAAGTCAAAGGTGTAGATCCATTATTGGTGGAGATATACAATGAATTGAAAGATTGTACTAGACACATTAAAAATTTCCCATACAAACTAAATCCCAACATAAAGATGAAATTAAAGGATAAACTGGATCACATGAAAGAAGTAGGGATCATCTATCCAATAGAAAAGTGAGATTGGGTTAGTCCCATGGTTTTGTAGTTGAAGAAGTCTGGTGAGATTCAAGTCTATGGGGATTACCACACACTAAATGATGCCTATATTAATGATTCATTTTTAATACCATTCAAATTTGAAGTTCTTGAATCATTCATAGGCCATGAGGTGTCCTTGTTAACAGATGGATTTATTGGATACCATAAATTCTTTTCATAGAGGAAGACCAAGATAAAATAACCTGTGTAATAGAATAAGGGTCATTTGCATATAAGGTAAAGCTATTTTATCTTAATAATGCTCTATTATTTTTCTCTAGGGATATGGTAATTGAATTTAAATATGACATTCATGGTTTTATGGAAGTCTATTTATATGATTTGGTTGTCTTCTCTTTATTCAAATATAATTTGTCTAAATTGCATCTAATGTTTTAACAATGTCTATCCATATGCATTATGTTAAGTTTGAATAACTACTTATTTTTCACACATTTTAGTGTTAAAATGGGTCACATTATATGTAGTGATGGAATCATGGTTGACCAAGTTAAAATTGTAGTAATGGTGGGGATACTACCTCCAACTATTTCCATAGAGGTGTGAACCTTTCTGATTCATATTAGATATTATATAAAATTCATCAAGGGATACGTATCCATCTTTGTGCCACTATAAAATCTATTCACAAAGATACAAATTTTGAAGGGACATCAAAATTCCAAACATCATATATTGATCTCAAACAAAGGTTAGTAACCACTCTTGTCTTAGTTTTTCCTAATTAAAAGAATCCCTTCCATGTACATGTGGATGATTTTAGTATCATAGTAGGAGATATCTTATCACAAATAGGATATGGTTGGTTATATCATCCTATACACTTTTCAAGTAAGAAACTATCAGCTATAGAGAAAACTTACACAACTACAAACAAAAGCCTTAGATATGGTTTTTACTTCACAAAAGTTTAGGCATTATCTTTTGGCCATGGCCATTTAAGATTTTTACAAATCATCAAGCCTTGTGATACCTAATTAACAAGCCCATGTTTTATGGAAGGATCTCCAAGTGGATGATACTATTTCAATAATTCCAATTCAAAATCAATGAGAAGCTAGGTCAATAGAATATGGGACCTGATCATTTGAGCAAGCTCTAGATTAGAAAATAACTAGATGAATACAAGATGAATCTATATATGTGTATTTGTTTATATCCTTTATGATCCCTAATAATGTGTAGGACATATTTCAAGGAATTTTTCATGTGCACTATGTTGAAATGGATAAGAATAAAATGGTTACATGAGCCATTATTTATAACCTCATTAATAGATTCATGTATAAAATTGGAAAGGATGATGTGTTGCATAAAGTAGATTTAGAACATGAGCAACCACAACTTATTTAAGAAGCACATCAAGGAATTTTAGGAGTTCATTTTGTAAGAAAAGCCATTGTGAAAAATATATTGTAAAGTGTTCTTTGGTGGTTAAATGTTTTTTAGGATGCACACAGGGTGGCAAAACACTATGATGTTTGCCAAAGAATGGGAAAACTAAATCACCATGATGAGATGCCTTTGGTTTTAATTATATTAGAACAACCATTTGAATAAAGGGTCATTGATTTTTTAGGGCCTATAACTCATCCAATTAAATTCATTCATGTGAGATATATCATCACTGTGATTGACTATTTCATAAAATAGGTGGAAGCTACTATGACACCAAGTTTTTTTAATTAGGTTAAATGGGGGGATTTTTTAGAACTAGGGTCCTTAAACCCTAGGATAAGTTCAAGTAAAAAATAAACAATATATTGTCCAATATAAATAAAATAATAATAACTAACACAATCTAAAAACATCTACAAAATAGCCCTGATACAACTACAAAACAATAGAAACACTAATCTAATTCTAGTCTTCCAGACACATCTTCCTAGCATGTCTTCATTTTTTTGAGATTCATATCTATTTTCATCAATAAACTTTCATAATATATTATTTGTTGATCACCACTACTCTTCCCCTTTTTACTCTTACCTTTACCAACATATTTGGGTTTAAATAATTCTTTGAGATGTGCCCTAAGATTTTCAACATTTTGAATGCCTTCATACATTACAACCTTGCTACAATTTACAAGAAAACTTATCTTATTCCATAAATTCTCATTAGCATGTTATAATATCTCCACTCTAAAATTCAGACCTTAAATCTAATTATCCTCCTCTATAGCTACCAAGGTTTGAGATATTTTAGCATTCTTTTATTGAAGCACCTTCATCTTTCCCTTTAGCTCAATAATCTCATGCATAAACCATGTTATTATGGTTTTTTGGGGGTCAAGTTATTCCATGATTCTATCTATGTTCTCCTTGCCTTTGAGTGAGGCCATCAAATTATTGAACACCATGTTTTGGTCCTTTTGGTTTTATGTTGTCTCCCCTTTATTTAGAGCTATAGTCTCCTTAGTCTCTTTCTATTTCTCAACAATGATCTGAACCTAATCTTGCTCTCTTTCCTTCTCTCCCTCTTTTCTAGGATCTTCCATCTCCTCACTATCTCTATCCACATAAATTATAGTCTCATCACCCCTCTTATTATGCACTTCCTACAAGACATTATTCCCCTAGTTCCCCTATTTTTCTTTGTTGTGTTTTGAGGTTTTTGATGAACTTCTTAGTCTCTTTTTAATGTTGTCCTGGTCTTTTTTAATAGTTTCCCCCTTCTTGACATTATCCTTCTAAACAAATTATTCCTTACTCCATAAAATATTGTTTGAGCTACATAGATATTTAGTCCAAAAAAATTTAATATTCCTAATATCTATCAACCCCTCCTCAGGCTTCTCTTTCTGGTTCTGAGAGATGTTAGGCATGGTTTGTTGTAACACTAAGTTATAGTGTGAAGGATGGTGGTAAATTTTGGTATGATAATATCATAACAAGGTTTGAATGTTTGATTAAATTAATTAGTGATAGAGTTACTCACTTCCTCAATACCAATCAAGAATCTTATTGAGGAGTTTATGATATGCACCACAAGATCATGACAAATAATCCACAAGCAAATGGGTAAGTTGAGGCTTCAAATAAATTATTAGGTAAATTACTGATGAAGATATGTAATGTTTAAAGGGATGATTGAGAGGATTGAATTCATAAAAAATTTTGGGAATATAGGATCCATTATAAATGTGCAATAGGCTTCACTCCCTTTCAGATATTTTATGGTCTTAAGATATTTATGCATATGGAATACATTATTCCTAGTCTATGAATTACAATTATTATGAGGTTGGGAGATTAGGAATCTATGAAATAAATATTGATGGATTTTTTCAAGATGGAGGAAAATATATAAAGAGTATAGTGGATGAAATATATTAACAAAATAAATAAAAAATCATGACATGATCGTAACTTGCGATATAAGGAATTCTATCCTAAGCAAATGATATTGCTCTATGACATCATATTCAAAGCATTTCTAGGAAAGTTTTTCATAAGATGGAAAGGACCCTATATCATTTATGATGTTTCAAAATAGGATAAAATTATTTTAAAATATTTGTAGGGAACCATTCTACTATGGCGTATAAATGGATGTAGGCTTAAGCCTTACCATTATTAATCTCTATCATGTATCACTATCAATGAGAAAGTGTGTTGAGTATCACCATGTAGTTAGGATTTTTATTTAATGTTATTTTTTTCAATTATTTTTTTAGGGTTGGTGTGTTTGTATCACTACCATTTAGAAAACAATGAACATATATTCTGATATTCAATTAGAATATGATCAAGAAACCAAATATGAAAGAAAATATGATGAAGAGGTACATAAATGGAATGAATTTATACCTAAGTTGGAATATTTTTCTACACTTGTCTAGATGACCTTATTCAATAAAAATTTATCCAAAAAGAGGAAGTTGTGTACCTCACTGAGTTCTTAAGAGCTACCAAATTTAGAGTTTGTATTGTCAAATAAAGTCTCAATAAATTCAATGACTCTAAATCAATGGGAGGTGATGCTCTCCTATAAATAATGAGAAGAGTATAAAAATTAAAATGCAAACTCACTAAAGATAATGGAAAACTAGTTCTTGAGAAGATAATTATTGATAAATTCAAGAAGAATATTGAGGAGATCCTAACTCTAAAATTTACATTCAATTATGAATGAATTAAATTTTTGATTAAGTATATAAATAACTTAGATAACCTCAATACAATGACTAAGAGACTATAGGTAACATCACAAAAATGTCAGATTTATATTTTGATGTAGAGATAGCTTACACATATCGATATGGACTAGATGATGACAATGTGCTAGAGATGATGAATAAATTTGATGAATTCCAAGAAAAGAAGTTGTAACCCAAGAAAAAAGAGATTCATGTCCTCCTCAATGAATATGATAAATAATAGTTCCACATTAGATTTTGGTCTTTTCTCATAATTTTGTATCTATTAAATCATTCATGAAATTATTCATTGTATACTTTTGTAAATAGATAATTTTTACATTCATTATCATGTAATTACACTTAATTCTTTTTGAAATTTTGAGTTGTGCAAATTTTCTAATGCATTTTTGCAAGTTTTTGTCATTGTACTTTTGCAAGTCATGTAAAAACACCAACACATTTTTTCAAATTGTGCAAATTTGTCATTTTAATTTTTCAAGTCATGAAAAAATGCTAATTTATTTTTTCAAGTTGTGAAAATTATTTAATGTGTTTTTACAAGTTTTAAGTTGTGTAAATTAGCTAATGTGATTTTACAAGCCCCTAAAAATTCAAAAAAGGTGGTTACACACTACAACCACCCATTCCAACCTATAAATAGGATTTTTGAGCTCATTCAAAGGGATTTTTTATGGTTAAACTTTTCCAAAGACTTTTGAAAGAGGAGATTGTATTTTTATTTCAATAAAGATCAATACAAGTAGGGATTTTGTAAACTTTGTCTTCAAATTTTCTGATTAGATAATGTATATATGTATAATCTATATGTATTTGAATATTTGATTTAAAATATCACTATAATTGAAATTAATTAGTCAAGCCTATGGAATTTCATTATAAATTTTTTTTTTTTAACCTACATTTGTTATTTTTGCAATAGTGAAATCTTAGTGGATTAAAAACAATTTTTCTATTCAATTTTACAAAGAAATACAAAGTTATGGTTGTATTCTATTATCAATTACAGATAGTTATTTTAATTTATGTTGTGTGTTCTTATGGACACATATGTGTCTTTCCTATCCATTGAATAAGAGAGATTTCCTCTAGAGAAACAACTCACTTTCTTAAATTTTTCAGTAAGTCTCTAAGTTTGGCTAACAAAACTTATTATTTTTTTGCTTTTTGAATTATAATTTTTCCTCTATCATTATCCCTTTATACGACCTTTTCATAATTTATGGTTAAAATTAATACCTCACATAAACCCATTTTTATTGTTAATATTTTCATTTATTGCATCCTTTTTGGTTTTCAATAAAGGTAGCTCTGCCTACTAATAGGAAAGGGAATTTTTCCTATAACTATTGATGAGAAACATTCATTTGTCCTTTCAACAAATTTTCATGCTAATAGACACTAGGGTCATAATGGTAGAGTGGCAACCAATCTGAGGCCACTAAGATGAAAGGTGGAAGTGGTCTACCATCATGAACCACATATATTAGATATAATAATTATTAATTCTCAAGATGAGGATGAGGTTACAAGGATAATGAAATCTACTAGATTCATGTTGGAGACTACCAAAAGAGTTTAACTTGGAGGAGTAGAAGAAAGATAAAAAATCACCATATCATAAATATGTTCCTTATATTGATGATAACTTGAGGATGAGGATATTTCAAGGACTTTATCTTGTACCTACTTCAAAAATAGTATCTCTTCCACCTTAGGTAATTCAACCACATCCTATTATTACTCCAATTTAACTTTATGTTTTTGAATCTCAAGGACAAAAATTAGAGGCCACTGTATAATGGAAATTTCATGTTTCTAAAAAGGTTCCCCTCAGTCCTCAAATATAGGATATCATTCTCCCTTCCCCCTTTATGTTAAAACTAGATGATGCACCATTTGATTCCCCTCATCATAGTCCCATTCAATAACCCAATGTTGAGGTCATGGTCCCCAAGAAGGATATTCAATTACAAAGGTATGTAACCAAGTTTTTTTTAAAATGGATCTTGGTCCTAAAGTTGTCATATTTATTTAACCACTTCAAACTACTATTTATGCTCCTTTTATTTTTAAATGGTATTACTACAAACTCAAGCATAGCCCACATGATCACAAGCCACAACATCTATTTCTCAAGATTCCCTTGTTTTATAATATAAGTCTCTTCCCATGATTTATGTTTCTCCCACAATTTATTCCACTCATAAAAATAGGGTCATTAAGTATACAAGTACCTATACAAATGAAAATACCAATTTTTGATCCTCTCAATGTCATTTATTCTTCCAAGGTCACAATTATGCCCAGGTGGCCTAGCCTTGTTAGCAAAACCATTTTGAAACCTAAGGACCCTATCATAGAATAAAATATCAACTACATGTTTTCTTGGAAGTAAATAAGGTATTATCTCAGGGAAGTAGTGTCACCTAACTTTATACATCATCATCATCAACCACTTCCATTCCACCTATCTTCACTATAACAACCTATTTCATCCTTCCACTCAATAATTTTCTAATCATCCAACCTACCACTACATTATCCATAAGAAATAAATTTTTTTTGTTGATCCCACTATTCATACACAAGTCCTAACACTCCTCCAACTCCACCACCTACTACTACTTGTATTGCCTTGCCTACTAGAGGCAATGATAGGATTCAAAAGATGTAGATTGTAAAATTACAAATGTACGACCTTATAATTATGGATCAGAGGTCATGATGAAATATGAATATGTTTTATGTTCAATGAAAATAGTTATCATAATAAAATTTAAAAAATGCATCTCAAATGGTTACTTTTGATACTAAAAAACAACTCTTCAACTCGACGAAGAAGAGAAAATTAAGACCATGCAAAAGAGATGAATGTGAAAATGACCTTGAATCTATCATAGTTTCCACATGGGACATGAATAAAAAAATAGTCCAAGTATTAAAATATAATATATAGAGACTAGAGACCCAAGTCAAAGCTATTATTCTATAAAATTTAATTGTTGACATAGAAAATTTAATTGTTGACATTGTGAAGGAATTAGAACTTTATATAACATACTAGTTGAGGTTGTCAAGGCCAAGAGCAAAAGCATTCCTTTGAAATATAAGTCTAAAATGTATCAATATAAACTTATACATATAGATAACAAATTTATACCCTTACTAAATCAATAAAATAGGGTTGGTGTCCTCACATAGAGGTAATGTCTCTAGTGGACATTAATTTGGTTTATATATGTGTTGTTGGCATGAAAACATGTTTCTAAGTATGGGATAATGAAATGGATGGAGTGATTTGTAAAATTTACAGGGTTTATGAAATATTTGTATAACTATTAAATTATGCTAATATACATTTAATTTTGATTACAAATGGGTAGTTGGTTCTACATGATCACTTTTTTGCTCAACTAGTTCTCTTTATGTCAAGTTTTGAATAAAGAATAACTTATGTGAACCAAGGGAGTAGTAATGAAGTAGTTGAGTTAGTCACATATGTGAAATAAAGGTAGAAAGAGAAAATTCAATTAAAGAGGTCATGGATGATCCTCTCATCAATTATGATGTATTACTAATAAAAGTTAAATTTGTATCTAGTCCACTAATTGTGGACTTAGCACAAGTAGATAAGTAGTTTTCCTATGTGGTACTTGTTCTATGAAGACAACATCCAAGCATAAATAGAAATATAAGTCCAAGTAATCTAATGACCTCTTCTACTAGTCAAGCATAGTTTTAACTTTATTCATTTGACATTCTATTTATAATTATAATAGACCATTCTAATTTCAAGTTAAATTGATAGTTTAATTTTAGTTGGCAATATTGGATTGATGCATGTACTCTATTTTTATTATGATGGTGCCAATAATTCACCTATTTATATTTTTTAAAGCTCCTCCCCATGGGGGGAATATTTTTTAATATCAATAGAGGATTCAAAATTCTTAGGAAAGTTTGATGAGCTTAAGTTTTTGTTCTCTTTCTCATTTTTTATGAATGCATGAGTAATTTTATTTAAATTTTGAGATTTAGATATGTCATTGATTTTCAAAAGTTAGATTGAGTGAATAATTTATTCTAACTAGTTATGTATACAAATATCTTAATTAAATTATAGTTTGTGATTAAATGTGTATGATATCAATTTGTTATAAATCATTTAGGTTCAAGGTCAATGTTACCATATTTACTTATATATAATTCCCCTTAGGCTCCTCATTATGTCTATTTTACTCTGAGTGAGTCACTAATGTAGGGTAGAAATTATTTTTATTACTTGTTTAATCTCATTGAGTTGATTCTCTTACAATATCTAATTCTTGTTGACATAAGACACCATTCTTTTCTACCCTACCTTACCTTCCATATTCAATTTTTTTTATCAAATCCAAATCACTTTAGTATAGATTCATATGTGAATAATTTAATCTTAGGTTTAGATAAAGTTAGTTGGATATAGAATAGATTGATGTCTTGAAAAGTCCTTACTTAGATGAAAGGTAACTACCTTTCTCAAACTACTATTCCACCATGACTATAGAGGAGAGTCATAACCCATGACTTGTGGATTTGAGTGGGTGACCATTCGTCCTAAAATGATATGGTTTATCCCATAAAACTCTTAGATCATGTGTATAAAACCTACATAAAAAAATTACTCTTAATCTACCATCATTAATTTTTAGGTGATCCCCATATGGGGGATTAGGTTTGGATCTAACCAACTAGTCCTTAGCCCAACAAGCTTCAATCCTAGGCCAACTATAAATGATGTTTTTAGTCTTGATTTTATCTTCTTGATCAATGTTTGTGTTGGCCAAGAATTATACCACATTATTTGCTTCTCTTTATAAATACAAGGGCTGCCAAGAATTAAAATCATCTAATTCCACTAAGATTTGGCTAATAATATTTCCTAAATTCTAGTTTCTAAACTCTTGATTTTGAAGAGTGTTGATGATAACTAGGTAATCCAATTGAATAATCTAGTTTTCAATTCCACATTGGTAAACCAAGAGAATACTAGAGACTAAGGGATGATTTTATGCCTCATTATTTTTTCCCATCAAGCAGTTTGATTGACACAACCTAAATTAGGGACCTTGTATAGTATTTAATGATGCAACTAGCTATAGAATCACCTGAGTTATAGCATATTTTTTAAGATAAACTTTGATTTTAAGCTAAATTTTTAAATAATTGTGTGAAGTCCATGATTTCATTATTCTAGGACAAAAATCATGAAATATAATCTATGATATAAACTGGAAGAGGTTATTATATTGATGGCCCTTGATATGAATGTTTGCGTGAGATATTGGTCATTTAGATAAGCTCATTTATTATTCTCATTGATATTCTACATGATTTTCACCATACAAGAGGTTGTAGACATACATATGATGGCAATGGTGGAGGTGATGGAATGGATAGTGATAGAATATTAGGTGATGAAACAATAATTTGGATGGCATAATCATTTTCATGAAGTGGAAAACGTGATGTGCCATAGGGGGAGATTTTCTTTAAAGTTTTGATAAATTTCATCATATTCAACCATTGTACATAAAACATATTATATTGTGAAATGAATTACATTTAAAATATTAGGTAAATTTAATAAAAAATTTAAAATTAAAATTACATAATAATTAGTATTTTTTAATTCATAAATATGGGTTAAGGGTACCCACCCTTTTATTTATATAAAAATAAAATTACAAACTGAAGATTTGAACTAGATCTTATTATTATCAGGGCCTGTCAACAACCAATAAGAAAAAAATGTGTTAAAAACTATTATTTAACTATCTCCAAAAGTTGTCCAAAAATTACATGGATATTTGGATCAACATTCCATTCACATAACCTCGCATAATTAATAGAAGGATAAACCTTGAGCTAAAAATGGGAAATTTTCAATTAATGGACCTCTCTACTAGGAATAGACAGTAATCTTGAGTACCCCTTAAAAAAAACATTTGAACTTCCTTCAAAAGGTCATGTCCAATCTTGAATCTAGGACCACCATTTCCACATCCTCTATAACCACTCCAATGATATAATAAAATGTTCACCACCTACATGCACAAAAAAACCTCAAGAGATTTACCAACTTCCTAGCTAATTTAGCCAACAACTATGTTACCTTATTTTACATTAAATGGTGCATTGGTAATATTATTTTTACCATAGATTCCATTTCAACATTGTCAATGGCCTTTACCACACCAACCATAATCATACTTGTAGATAGAGCTTTATGTATATCTAGTAAACCTATAACTAGTTTGATAAACCATGATCTAAGTTGCCTAAAGAATTCCATGGACACTAGTCCCCTGACCTCTTGACCCATGATTATAAGATCATCTCAAAATTCATCATAAAAATTAGTTTCCACCTTAACTTAGACCTCCATAATGATCCATTTCAACAAAGGTCTTGGAAAAAATAATAACCTCTACCTTAACAAGGATCTAAGCAAGCAGTTTTATCATAAACATGGATGAAAGCTTTGAATTTACCCTAGAAAGCATGTTTATCTCAAGATATTCAACACCTAGGATGGATTTGAGAGCCCACATAACCTCCCCCAATTAGATTAAAAATATAATATTTAGTATTTATTCAAAAAAAATTGATATGGAACCCATCTCCCTAAAATGCCCATACAAAATGATCCATAGAAACAATGTTGAAAGCCACATGTTGGCTAGGGAGATGAGCACAAAGGAAAAACCTAGATAATAGAGAAAATTCATAATGCCACCTAAGATAAAATCAAAGGAAGAGATGAAAATGGGCCAATGCTTAAATATTTTCATGTCAACTCCTCCATATGAGATGTCAATCATATTAAAGCGTGAGTAAAAAGAAGGGTGTTTCAATCATACCACCCCTAGCATGATCATTGATTGAGAATCACTTCTTCCAATTGACCATAAGAAAGCCACGAATCAATGTATAAAATCATTCCAAGTTGATTAATGAGAATTATTGTGAATTCAAAAAATTATATTAAAGAACTTTACCTCTAGTTAATTACATATACTATCTATAGGCTAGGGTAGGGGTCTAATTAGCAGAACTTTAGCCTAACATTCTTCCATACCTGAACAACTAATGAGGACATTAACCACCTTTATATTCCTTTTTTGATAAATTCATTTATTATCAAGTAAGTTTTCCACATTTTTTATTCCATGGAGTAATGCAAGACCTACTAGGAGTTTAAATCCTTCAAAACTTCCCAAATTTAGTGAAGAATGTTTTCTAATCTCCAATTTCTTAAACCTTAACTCTAAATTGTATTGATGAATATTATTGATTCCCCTTTAATAATAAAATTATTGATTTCACATTAAATGGATAGAAGGATTCCAAATATTAATGCATGAGATTCATCATTTTTATTAGTCCCATCATGTAATTTAATTGAAGTAGCCCAAATAAGGGACCTTGCACAGTCTCTAAGGATGCAACTAGCTCTGCAAGTACCCAAGTTGTTGCATGAAGCCACATCAAAATTTAGATTTAGAAATATTTTTAGGGAGGAGTGACACATCCCAATAGGGTGTAACCTTTTGCCCATGCCTCAATACCCTTGGCTCATTAATGGGGGATAATTAAATGTATTTTCAAAAACATTTAAAAAAACAATTTGTGTACAAAATACATTGAAATTGTCTACTTTAAAAAATATATAGTTTTTAAAGGAAAAATACTTGACATTTATTAAAAATTATGTATTTTTTTATGTATGTATGTATTTATGTATGTATGTATGTATATACATACATACATACATACATATATATATATATATATATATATATATATACATATATATATATATATATATATATATATATATATATATACATATATATATATATACATACATATATATGTATATACATATATGTGTGTGTGTGTGCGAATGTATATATACATAGATAAATAGATATATATGTATGCGTGTGTGTGTATGTGTGTGTGTGTGTGTGTGTGTGTGTGTGTGTGTGTGTGTGTGTGTGTGTGTGTGTGTGTGTGTGTTTGTATACATGTGTGTGTGTGTGTGTGTGTGTGGGTGTGGGTGTGGGTGTGTGTGTGTGTGTGTGTGTGTGTGTGTGTGTGTGTGTGTGTGTGTGTGTGTGTGTGTGTGTGTGTGTGTGTGTGTGTGTGTGTGTACGTGCATGTGTGTGTGTGTTTACGTACACACACACACACGCGCGCGCGCGCGCGCATGCATGCATTCATACATACATGTATATATCAAGTATTTTTTCCTTTAAAATGTTGGATTTCTCCCTTTGAACACATAATCAATTAAAGGTTATTCAGCATCACTTATATTGACAATTGCTTCCTTCCATCATAGCATAATGAGGCAAATTTTGATGCATATCATCCTCTTATCCATTAGTACACTCTATGTAATGATAATTGGTAGAATCTTAACATTTTTTACCATGTGTATTATCAATTAAACCCACACTTTATTTAAATACATTGGTATGAACATCAATGTACATATGATCATGCATTATGACATATTTTATAGGTCAGATATCTCTTCCATAATTAATGCATTTAAACACATACCATAATTAGATATACTAAATTTGAACCTAACCAATTCATTATAATGTGCAAATTTATATGATGGGACATAAAAAGGAAATATTGGGACCCCTATTTGAAGTGGGGTAGTGAACCCAATGATCATTGCATTAAAATAGAAGATGACAAAACTTACATCTAGGATATTCAGTGATGGGTTTATCATCTAACTTCACCTACAAAATTTAAATACTTGATAAGGTAGTGGTAGTGGCTTATAAATTTGGCTCACCCTAAAATATTTCCAATTAGGGAATTTAAACTTATATATGCTCAATAGCCTATCAATAAAATATTGTTCATAACTTTTAATTTTATCCTTCCCCTTATATACAAGTAATTTACTCAAAACTAATGACATCTATCTACTTTGTCTAGTATAACTACTTTATACCTCTTTTTTATCCTCAAATTCTATTATCACAGATAATATTAGTAAAAGAGTAATAAATTGATTTAACTAAAAATGACATATCTAAAACAATATACATATAATTTAATATTGATCTTTAATACATTTTTTAAGAATAAGAAGGGTAAAATGAACCATCAATACTATAAACTACCTAAGTAGGTTAATATTTTAAGTTAAAAAATAAAATAATTTTAAATAACTAGTATTATTATTAACTAATTAATATTAAAAAATTAAAAATAAATAATATTACTTATATTTAAAAATAAAAAACATGATATTAAAGAGATACCTAAAATTTACAAATATTTAACTAAAAAGGGTACTTATTAGCCAAGCATGACACATTCCTCCTCCTCACTTCTTTCTCTTCTCATTTTGGAAATAAGTTACAAAAGTGAAAATGAATATTTATTTAAAGTGAAAAATTAAAATAACTTGCCATGGGTCCTACTTAAATAATTACTTTATGTCACTTCAACACAAATAGCATTGTATTTATGTCTAGATGTATAGTCATTTTCATCATGGTTACACGAAGTTTGTGCCACTTTCAAATTATGTTAATAAAATAAAAAAATTGGTGGTATAAACATGACCCAAATGAATTTTCCATTCCCATAAAATGTGTTATGGATATCAAGGCCTTCTATTACAATGTGTGCATAGTTTTGAGGGAAGTTGTATGTGAGTAGGGATCCTTCCTATTAACCAAATTTGACACTGCAAGTCAAATTAGGGCCCCTATAAGTAAAAATTTATATTATTTAATATTTTATTGGGTCTAATATATTTTCATGGGGTTTATTATATGTTATTTGATTCCATTTAATGTCATCCTAGCCTTAGTCTTAGTCATATTAGTCAATTTGTCATTTTGAGTCATTTTAGGGTTCATAAATAGAGCAATTAATAGGTTGCACATCCTCCTTGGTAAATGTGAAAATTAAAAATTTTAATTTCACATCTCATGTGTCCTAATATTTTTAATCAACTATCATAATTTAAAGGTGGTAGGTTCTTCAGAAGAAAGGATAGTTTTCTTGAGAAAAAATGAGAGTTTAGCACTTGTATGACTCATGGGGAAGTGTACCACATGGGAGAAGATCATATAATTTCACTTCATATTCCTCAATAAAATTTCCAATTTTTAGGTACTCTTAAAGTGCAAAAATTGGGATAAAACCATTTTGCTCCTTTTTCACCCTTCTAGGCACATAGAACCAATCTTCAGGTTTGTACTTGGTACGGTTAGTAGGAGAACTTCTAGGTCAAACACATTTTGGAGGTGAATTTAAACTAAGATACCTTAATTTACATAAAAATATTTTTAATAATGGTGGATTTTGACTTATGAACTATCCTCACGAAGTTGACTGTGTTTTTTTGCTTGTTGTTTCATGCACCCTATAGGTTTTGTTCCATTTTGGGTAAGTTCATAAAAACTAGCTGTTGAAGTTGAGTAAAGATGATATTATATTCCTTATATAATTATATCCATGTTTTTTTATCATTTTAATGTGTTTTGATATGCTAATCACCTTAAGTTATAGGAGGGAGCACTTTTCTATGAAACAGGGAATTTTTTCACCATTTACAGGATTTTCTTATTTTGATGGTGGTATTTGAGGGTTAATATATTTTTTTAACATGTTTCCAATGTTATATTTATCACATTCACATATAAATCTCTTTTCCCAAGGTAACTCTTCATGGAATTACAGTCATATGCAACATTTTCAATTAGGTAGCCATGAACATGCTTACCTACAGGTGCTTAAAAGTGTCCAGACCTTGAAATGAAGTTATCTTGAATTGATATAAGTCCTAAAAAAATTTAATGGATTAATATTATAATTTTAAAGAGGATAAAATGGTTTTTTAAGGCTCATATACCATGAGTGTTGTTCATAACCCTGCTTACTACTTGCATACCAGTCAAAATGTTCATCTACAAGTATCCCATGAGAAGACTAGAAATGTTAAAGGGAGTGTAAGAGCCAAATAACGTTATACATGATCAATAAAGTCTATTTTTAATCCTTTTGAATAACTTAAAACTCATAAGAAGACAAAAAGGCATGCACATTGCTCTCATTCCATTCACAGTTTGCAGACATGAAGATGGCCACCTACAGGTGGTACCATAGAGAGTCAAAAGGCCATTTTTAAGTGTTCAAATAAGTTTTTGAACCCTTATTGATGTCATATTAAGTTTAAAACATAATTAAAAACCTTTTTCAATTGATAGGTTGATAGATAAAGCTGAGGGCCACTTTATAAGGATGATGACTGAGATTTAGGTCTCTAATCCCTAAATTGGCAAAATAGATAACTTAAGCATTTTTCCAAGTTTGTATGACATGGTTTAAAAGACTTTAAATTCCTCCCAATGACTAAATATTTAATTCTATACATATTAAATTAGCCATGCAAAGTCTATATGACAAATGATCAGTGGAGAATGATTGTTGAAGAGCTATAAATTGCACTTTTATGCATTGAGTTTAGGTAATAATATCTACATGTTTTGAACTAAAAATTGACCTTATCCCTTCAAGGTGAAATCAAGGCATACTTACATGTTTTTAATTGCCTTAGTGATTGAAATACACACTAAATAACATAAATATCATCAAGATTGGGTTGATATATGATGTTTTGAACCCCATTAGCACCTACGGGGATCTCTTCACCTGAAAATATCCACCTACAGCCAAAGGGCAGGTTCTCACATTATCATAAACAATTAATTAATAATGTAACATTTGTATTAATATATTTAGGATTTTTAAAACTATCTCAAGTGACTAAAAGGTGATGTAAACCTTTTCCAAAATCAATCTTCATATACAGGTGTCCCCTCATAGGGAAATGTCCACCTACAGTAAAACAAGTAGACAGCTAACTAAACTTGATGTTTTAGTGGTATTTTATCCCATATAAGTTGAATTATAGTAGGATAAGATAATATATGACTCTCAATATTCATTTAATGTCTTTAAACACCATGACCAAGCTTGATTAAAGCTAATTTGTACCTATAAGAGTCAAAAATGTAGGGGTCACAGTCATGACAGGGAAAACTTAGTTTGATGATCTCAAAGTGAAGGTAAGGGTTAATGGAATGTTAAAATGATAAATAAATACTATTAACACATTAATTATATCCATGATGACCTCCATAATCTTTTAGATGTGTGAAACAGGCCTACACAAGATTTTTCAAGCCAATTTTCACCTACAGCCAATGTGTTTAACTATGTCATTCAGTAATCTTGAAAAAATGGTTGGAATGTATAAGTATGAACATGATTTTATAGGTATTAATATTACTTTGTGTGGTCATAAACACCTTTATAATGTCTTCAAACATTCTACCTAGTGTCCAAACATGCATAATGACCTACAGGATTCACTATTGAGGAGGATATGTAGAAAATACAGTCAACTCCTTAAGTTATCAACTCAAGGGTATAACTTGAAGAATGTTATAAAGGGTTAAAAATAATGATATTTACTTAGGTAATGATAATTTATTATTCATGGTACACTAATGACATGGAAATAAATAAGGAAGGAACCTTACCCAATCAACACATAGTCTATACTCCAGACAGCACACAGTCTACCTTCAAGAAGTGTATCTGGGAGTTTAAAGATTTTGGAAGATATAATATTGGGACAATAGGTTAAAATTTGATTTATAATGTCTATAAAATTCTACCTTCAATAAGTGTATCTGGGATTTTAAAGATTTTGGAGGATATAATCTTGGGACAATAGGTTAAAATTTGATGTATAATGTCTATAAAACTATAATAATAACCTAAAATATTTGGTTTTCCTAACCAAATATAGGAACTGCCCTCTATTTTATCTCAGATAAAGGGCACTTCCATAGGTGCATAGGCCTAAAAATCTTGATGAATGGAGAGAAAGGGATGAACTAGGAGTTGAGAAAACATTTTAGAGAGGTGTGGAAGGATATATGACACTTATAAAAATAATGGAAACCAAGAATAGAGGAAGGAATCCCAACAAGGAGGTCTAAATCTTTAGAGTTTTAGTCAATCATGTTAGGCATATTTAGGCCTACAGGCCAAATGGAGGGTCAATTCCAATTATAACACGAGTTGATAATTTCCATGGATTAATAAATGTTTATTAGGTCAAAATATAGGTATATGGGCTATTTTAATGTAGGTAAGACATCAAAAAAGTCATTTTGGGCTTAAAATTATAGATAGGCATGACTAGCCCTATTGTCCAAATGAAGATTCAGTCTTACTTCTAGCATTATATATGATTTATAACCTATTTTAACATGTTCATAAGGTCATTATATGTGTGTTTCATATTATAACTTGTAGAGAAAGCATGAATAAACCCTTTTTGGGTTCAGAGACAACATTAGGCTTATTGAAATGAGGAATCAAGCTCAACAAGATAGTTTTGGATACTCACATCTCCATTGAAGTTGTGCATAGGAATATAAGGAGTTAAAGGGTGTTGAAGGTCTTGAAATTTGATTTTGTGGAAGTATTTTGAGATTAAAATGTCAGGTTTTTATGAACAATGTTTAAGAGTGAAAATAGGCCTAAAACACTTACAAATCCTCAGTTAAGGCCTGATGGATGAAATAGAGTTGGATAGATGATAAAATGTATATTTTTTATGTAATAGTGATTGGAAATTCTTTATGAATATCTCAGGCTCCTCAACACCTTTTTGAGTTATACAAAATTGTATAGATATGGTACAAAATAAGGTACGTTTGACTGTTTTGTGTGTTTTTTAGGTTTTAAAAGGAGTCTAAAGATGAAGTAAAGTTTGGGGGAAATATTATGACTTATTATAACATATAATTTAAATTTAATTATTTATAACAACTCCTAATTTTCCAAACAATAGCTCTCATCTTAGCTAGTCAAAACTGGCATAGTGACCAAGCTAGTGAGAAGTGTGAAGACTCTAATTAGAAGTGATTTTAAGGTGTCCCTAATGCTTATAATGATATGGAAGGTCTTTAAAAGTTTAATTCACTCCCTCTATGTATTTTCATGGAAAATTAATGCCTTTTTTGATGCTAAGTGTGTAGAGTGCATGAAGGAGGAGTTTTTTGGACTACAAATGATGATGGCTCCTCCCCAAATGATTTTAAATGACCATGCCTACAATTAATAAATGGAGAGGCATATATAATATCCTTTATCTTAATTCTAATCATAATACCTATACCTAATAAATTTTGGGATGTTCAAATAGGGTTAATCATGAAGGCAATTTTTTTGAGTCAAAATAATGAGTTTTATGCCACTTTAAAAGAAGTTTCATGCCTTGTATGGACACTTGTGCTTCCTAAAATTGCATAGGTCATACCATATCTTATTTTATTGAAAAATTAATTTATTTTATTTTCTTTAAAAGTGTCCTTATGACCCTTGGACTTCTTTCTTCTCCCCTCTCTCTCAAGTTCTATAAGAACTAGCCATTTTGGCCATTGTAACTTATGCTCCACCAGAGTATGAAAAAGCCTTGCTCATTTGAATACCATTTTGATAAATATTAATAATTATTTCTACCTATTCATGATTTTTCATAGTGTGTTTTACTTGAATGTTATATCTTTCTTAGTGAAGACTATGGATTCCTTAACATGTTGTCTCATTCTTTCATCCTATTTTCAATGGGAAAACTTCTTCTTGCAGGGCATGTGAAGTGTTTTATGAAGTGTTAAGGTTTAGTGAGTTAGTATATTCACTAGTTCCGTTCAAGCACTCTTATCTAGTACTCCTAGTCTAAACATTCATCCACAACCTCATAATGTAATATTGATGTGAGAAGATGAATATTGGAGAAGTGTATGTTTGGTTAGTCTCTTGATTTCATGTGTAACATGCAGCTGATTGGAAGACATCATTCAATTTGGTGTATGACCTCCCTTAGGATAGTTTTATTTTAGTTATCTCTCTCTCTTTTCACCCCCAAATTTTAGGTTTAGTAGTGATCCAAAGTGGTACATCAAGGGAACCAACCCTATTTAGACACTCGCCTCATCCTTAGGCTACCCACAAGCCTAGAGGTGTTTCCATTGTGACACTTGGATGAGGAGATCTTAGGCATCTCCTCAAAGGGTTAAAATACAAGTGATAACACCTCCCTTATTCCTTATTCTTGATTTTTACCATTAGCTTGCTTCTTTTTTTTTTAATTCCTTTGACTATTTTTAAGTCTTCTGAGATTTCCTTACCTTTATCTTTAAGTGTTACATGGTTATTTTAGATACTCCAATTTAATCACTTATGTGTCTAAATTATAAATCAAAATGAATTTATGTAATAATGCACAAATCAGGTCAGAAATCACTAAAATACTCAAATTCATCTACACACTTGACATGCATATTCTGAAACACATTAGTGCATCCTTGATTGGGTAAATATACTTATCAAATCATCAGCCACATTTAATTAATCTTCAGTCAGATTGTTTCTTTTTCAAGTGATGTTTTGGATTAATTAAATGAAATAGTTATTTTATTTTCAACATTACAAAAATCACACAAAATCAATCCAGGATGAATTAGTTTATTAAATCAAATCAATGGCTAATCTATCCCTAAGTAAAAAATCCATAGCTTTTTGAAATATCCACATTTAAATAAATATCCAAATCTAATTTAATTATGTTTCAAATTATGACATCACTTGAAATGTGGTTGATTAAAGTTGATTAAAATCACTCAAAGGTAAAACCTTATAAATATCAACATAAATACAACCAAATATAAACATAAGTATAACCATGCTTCATAAATTGAACCCATGCCTCAATCATTACAAACTTAACCCCCAATATTAATGGCATAAACCCTCCAATTTTTATTTAACCTCAACCACACATCTTTATTATCATCCATCGATCAAAAATAGTTTGGTAAATATATAAATAGAAGGGTAATTCACCATTATAAATAAGTTTTCTGTGTTATACTTACTCTACATAAACTCTGAGAAAATTTTCACCAATTTATTCATTGTTCATCAAATCATATATATTTCAAGGGGACATGGTTCCCATATGACCACACCATTGACAAATATCAAGCTCTATAATTTGGTCCATTCAAACTTGTATGTTATCAAGCTAGAGACATCCAAAGAGGAAGGTAAAATTATGTTGTTTATCTTATTTATGAATTGTTTATTTCTTCCTTAACCTTTCCCAATCTGACGATATACACTTGGGTTTTAGTTTTTGTATGTATTTAATTTTAATTTTATACTAACAATAAACTAATTCCTTTGTAAGCATGTATTTACATATGGTGTGCCTAGTGGGACTATCACCCCACAATTCCATTTGAAACATTATATTATTCTCTAATTATGAAGTTAGATCAAGTTTGAGCCTAACTTCCCTCCCTTTTCTTATAATTTTTCATTTTATATCCCTGAGTATTGACTACAACACCTTGGTAATTAGTAGAAACACTTCTATAAACTGTGATATTGAACTATGTATCAATGATATCACTCTTCCCTAATTTATATCTCTCTATTATTTTTAATAAAGTAATGGTTTTTACATATGTATCTATAGTAATAGACTACAAATGGGCATATATACTCATGACTCCATACAAACCATAAATGGCTAGATCAAAAACTATAATGGTAGATATGACCTGTGAAATAGTAGATTATACATGTGTATCAATGACTTCAACTTGTACAATGGTGAATTTGTGAAGGTAATAGTATGTGTTTTCTTTTTTTCTATCATTTTTTTAATTGGTGTAATCACCATATCAATTGATGATATCATCCTACTAATCAGCAATATCGCTATGTTAATCCATAAAATCTCTAATTTTTATTTATTATACCTATAGAATAGTGGGATAACCCTATTAAATTTTAGGATCGATCTTTTTAATTTTCTTATGATTTAAACAAATATATCTTCAACTTCCTTTTGATTTTCAAAGGCCACATTCAAACTTAACTTGTTTTTCTGTAAGTCATGCTAGTCAAACACATGGTTTTGTTTAAATAAACACTTATTTTGGTGAAATTAAAAATAACCAACATTTTCATTTAATGTTCTAAATCTTACTTGTATTTACATTACTTATCTTTTCATGTTATTTATTTGTTTTTGAGTAATCTATCATGCATATGATCTATCCTTGCCCCCTTGAGGGAGCCTGAGTGACCAAAAACACATAGGTTATTATTACTTTTTCCAAAATCAAATTAGATTATGCTCTCTTATTACCCACTTGTGGTGCACTAAGGATCATAAATAGTGAAACTTCTTTTTTTTAGTTGTATAAGGTGGACTTCATCACCTTATCATGAGTTCCTAGGTTTCAATGACTAGGATTTCATCTCTCAATGTATGTACCAACCTTGTACATCTAACATGGGATATAAATTGAGGGTAGTTATTACTAAATCATAGTGATATTCACCATAAAGGGTTTCATGAAAGAAAAGGTTTTATCCTTGATGCTAAGATATCATACATCACCCTCAAAGTCCAATTTTTTTGTAACACTTTACTAAGATCTTGAGTGAAGTGGGTGTGAAGGGGCTAAACCCTCCTATGAATTATCATTAATTATTATTCATCGATATATTCTGAGCCCCACATCATGTGAGGTATATTAAGTACCATTTAGAATTTTTTGTTAATACTTTAAATTAATACCTTTCAGCCATAAATGATTTTTAGTTTGATGGAAACCATCTTCCCCCAAGATCTCATGATATACTACTTGAAGTGAGGGTTAATAGATTAACTTGTTCCCATTTCTTATAAGGTAGATACATGGACTACAGTTTTATTAGACACCCATTTTACTACTAAAGATAGGTTTTTTCTTATATGTGTGTTATTGACTATTTGTCATCTTATACCCATTTTACATTATATACCTTACTGATCCAAAACTCAAAAGCTTTGGTTGAAAGATAATTCAAAAAATAAGAACAAAACAATTCAAATAATGTTATCTCTGATAAGAGATGTTTTATTGATCAAATTTGTAGATCCAAACATATGCTTATCTCTGAGAAGAGATGTCTGATTTCCATTTTGGGTTACATCTTCATTTATACATGTTTTGAAGGTGTGGGGAGGATATGTAATGTCACAAATCTCAAGGGAGATGAATTGGTTTGACTTCCACAATTTACAACAAGACAAAATTCAAGGAATTACTATTTTTAGACTGCACTACTAAAATTGAAATTTAGGACACTTTTATTGGGTTTTAGGGGGTCAAAATTCATTGATAAAATCTCATGCAATCTCATGATGTTCCCCTCATTATTAGCTTTCCAACGGTTTAAACAGTGAGTCAATTGGAGCTATGGTGCAAAAGTTATGGCTCCCAGAAGTTCTGCCATCAATTGGAGTGAACCCATCACCTGAATTGTCATCTGAATTATTGTCCAGATCATTCCTTCCTCCTTGAGAATCAATGGTCCCCATTGCATCAATATTTTTCATCAAGTGTGGTATTTTTACTTTGATTTGATTCCCATTGCATACTTGTAAGGGACTATGATATATGGAATTGTGCAGGGCCCGATTGTTCACCATTTCTGTCTGACCATCAGTCTGTGGATGGAAGGTTATGAACTTATTCAGCTTGGTATCTATTTGCTTCTATTGTTGTGTTTTTTGTGTAGTCAGGGCTGTAACATTGACCCTTTTGGATTCATGTGGCTTGATCACCATGAGAACAAATTTCTTGGCACTAATCAGAGGGACAGATGTAGAAAGGTGGTACTTTTGGTACCCTGTAGCACCGTGTTCCAAGATTGAGAGTGATCCTTCTAGTTCTTTATTCATATATACCATGTTGATCATACATGAATGGCTAACCAAAGAGTACATCACAAACATCTAGATTGACCACATCACATAAGACCTCATCTTGGAAAGGTTGTATTGCATATGAAAGAAGACATTGGTGGGTGACACAGAGGTTTCTCCCTGGACTCAACCATCCAATACTGTATGGTTTGTGTGAGGCTTCATGGATAGATTTAGGCTTTTCACAACATTATCAAAGATTAAATTCTTTTGACTTCCACTATCAAGAATGAAATGTAGAGGCTTACCTTTCACCCACAACTTAGAGTGAAACAACCTTTCCTTGTCATCTAACATCTTGTCGTGTGTCTGTGATGAAGCAACAATGGCTTCAAGATCATCATCTATAATTTATTCTTCAACCTCTTTGACTTTAGGGTCTGTATGAGATAGAATAGAGGATTGTGACTCAGAAAGTAGTGATTTGATAGCTCAACATTCTTCTTTGGAGTGAGTTCTAGATTTGTGATAATCACACCACTTTCCAATCTTTCCTTCCTTTTGCTTCCAATTTTGGCCTCATGTTTAATCTTCTTTTTCACTTTTCCATTTTGAAGACTGATTCTTTATATTCATTCTTCCATTCTTCTGCTCAATCTCTACTGCGAACTTGTATGCCTCACTGATGGTTTCCAAATTGAAGAGTTCCATTTCTCCCTATATGTACCATTGTAGTCCACCATGATATTTGAGAACCTTGTGTTTCTCACTTTCTTGGATGCCCAATCTCGCAGATAGAGAATGAAAAATGTCAGTGTAATCTTGAGCAGATTGTTCCTTACCTTGGTGAAGTTGTTGCCACTTTATATACAGATCATCATATGCTCCAATGGGGTAGTATTATTCCTTTACATCATCTATGAAATCATCCCATGTAGGTTCTATCTCAAGGCCAATATCATCTGAACTGAATCTCTTTTTTTACACTTCCCACTAATTTTTGACAGGCAATGATGCTTTTAGAAGAGCAAAAGTAATCTTCTCTTTATCGGTGAATTTATTTACAAAAAAATAAGATGACAATTGATCCAAACAATTTTCTACTACATCAGCATTGATTTTTCCTTCAAATGTAGGAATATCAAAATTCACCTGAACCTTGAAGGGTGTTGGGGCACTGAAAGGATGTGCAGGTGCAGATGAGGAGCTAGAATTTCCCATCAAGATTTGTTGGAGAATTTGAGTGAATTGTTGTAGCATCTATGCTTGTTTCTATTGGAGGGCTTCATTCACCATTTCCTTGAAAGGATTGAATGCCTCGGTGTTGTCCACCATTTGAAGTCTTTTGGAGTGAATAAGTGGATATTCTACTGGTTCTATTTTCCACCCAAGCTTCTTGTAATATGACCTCATCTTCAGGATCATACACTCTAAAGACAAACCACTCTGATACCACTGATCCAAAACTCAAAAGCTTTGGTTGAAAGATAATTCAAGAAATAAGAACAAAATAATTCAAATAATGTTATCTTTGACAAGAGATGTTTTATTGATCAAATTTGCAGATCCAAACATATGCTTATCTCTTAGAAGAGATGTTTGATTTCCATTTCAGGTTACATCTTCATTTATACATGTTTTGAAGGTGTGGGGAGGATATGGAATGTCACCAATCTCAAGGGAAATGAATTGGTTTGACTTCCATGATTTACAACAATACAGAATTCGAGGAATTACTGTTTTTAGAAACTTACTATTTTTAGACTACACTACTAAAATTGAAATTTAGGACATTTCCATTGGGTTTTAGGGGGTCAAACTTCATTGATCAAAGATCATGCCATCTCACGATGTTCCCCTCATTATTATCTTTCCAACGGTTCAAACGGCGAGTCAATTGGAGCTACAGTGCAAAAGTTATGGCTCCCGGTAGTTTCACCATCAATTGGGGTGGACCCATCACCCGAATTGTCATCTGAATTGTTGTCTGGATCACTTACACATCAAACAATGTCAAAAATATCCAAATTCTAAACATTATCATTATAAACTTATGTGATAAGGCATTAATCTACCCAATTCTTTAGTCATCCTTATCCTAATCTAGTATTGTGTTGCCTAATTAATGGTACTTTGTCCATATTATACCATTATGTTGTCTATTTCAAATTAAATCTAAATCAAGTTTATTTGAATAATAATCTAGTTCTAATTCAAATCTAAATCAGGTTCATTTTTAACCACAAATCTAATTTTGATCAAAATTCAAACAAAGTCAACATTCAAATTAAAATGAATTCAACTTTCAAAAGTAAACAAAGTTAACCTTCAAAACAAGTCAACCTAACTCAAATAATTCAAGTCAAAATATCCAAATTAAAAGTCAACTAAGGTCAAATTTATAATCAAATCATCTTTAAAAGTAAAAAATTCAATTAAAGTCAATGGTTAGGTCAAAATCAAATGTTTTCAAGATTTTAACATCAAATTTGGTTAAGGGACATCCAAACATTGTTGTTGACCATTCAAATATTTAACTACAACTTTAGAAGATGATTCAAATTAAACATAATTTTACTTTGACATTTACTTCAAAAGTTTAAATTAATCTTTATATCTTGATGAAGAAGTATTATGAAAACACATTAAGATATAATTGGCTTCAAAAAAATATCAAATCTAAAATTCAACTTTGAATTGATAAGTAAAGTTGTACACGTATTCAATTCAAATCAATTCAAACATCTTACATTGATTCAAGATGAAGATTATTACTTCAAACATGCCTAAATATACATTGAGTGGGCTTAATACAATCCTAATCTAGGTGATGAAAGGTCTTATGATCTACTTGGATATTTCCAAAAATAACAAAAACCCATAATATGAGGTGCATCAACATGAATATTAGGATGTGCCACTTAGATCATAGGAAATACATAACCATGTTTAAATAGAATAAATACACCTAGATCCAAATTTTTCCCATGAACAATATCTTTTACAAATTAATAATTAAAATTTAGAATCATCTAGCAAAGGGAAAGGGAAACTTGTAAACCCATCCCAATACTCTCAACTCATTATTACTTAATTACAAAAAACTAGTCAGCTTTTAGCTTATTTAGCTACCTCTATGGTTGCTAATTATTTTAAAAATGACCCATCTGTGGATAAAAATCAACCCATAGAGAAACAAAAATAAGATAAATTTGTTAATCATCCATCAAGCATAAATCTATTGTTAAATCATGAGCAGGCCCCTCTAGTGGATCCATCGCTACAAGTTATAAATAATCTACGATAATTATTCCCTAATCCACATAAATTTCCTTCTAATTACCAACAAATCCCTTATAATTCCCAATAAATCCTTCTATTTCCCAACACATTTCTTCTAGGTCACAAAAAATCCATTGTAGCTTACAAAATATCCCTTCTGGTTCATAATAAATCACTTTTAGTTCATAACAAGTTTCTACAAGTTCCCAAAAATTTCCTTCAAGCTCCCAAAAAATATATTCCAATATGTAACAATAGGTTTCCAATAATTTACCTTGTCAAATTATGACCAATCTACAATAACATGATGTAAATCCTCCACCACAACACATTGTGACTAATGCCCAACAAGTCCCTCTCAATCCATGACAGTAAGTCACTATTTATTCAAAATTGATCATTTCCAATCAACAGTAAATTCCTATTAATAAAAAAAATCACCCTTATTGAAAAAATTCCCATTCCATTTTTGACAAGTCCTTATCTATCAACAACAAAATATTCCATACCAACAACAAACTCCTTCAACCTAACAATGCATTTCTAATTTGATTCCTAATACAAATCAGCAACAAGTACCCTATCAACAATATAATATTGGTTATATGGTAAACAACCATAATAGCTCATTATAAAGGGTACCCATTCCAACCTATTTTAATCCCAATTAGACTAATCCACCTTTAAATATTTATAAAAATGTGTCTTATCCATCCCATAACACTTCCACTCTCTAGCAATTTCAAAAGATAAAAGACATTGTTTTAAGACTACAAATAGGCAATCAAGGTAAAAATTACAAGTTTGATGAGATATGTCCCTATCCATTCAATATGATTTTTATTCAAGTACCTTTTCCTTATCACTTTGAGGCACCCAAATTCAAAAAATTACAAGGAAAGGGTGATCTTATAGAGCACCTGAATGAATTATTTATGGCATGCCAAGAGGTGGTCTATAAAAACTATATACTTTGCTTATTTCCATATAGCTTACGTGGACAAGCAATGGAGTAGTTTCTTCATTTAATAAAGGAATCTATCAACACCTTTGATGACCTATCTAGAAAAAAAATTAAAACACTTCTCATATAACATCAAGCATGAGTTGACAATGGTTGACTTATGAAATGCAAAACAACATGGTGAGGAAAGTTTTTAATAGTTTCCTACAACAATAGAGAACTTTGCCTAAACAGTTTCCCCACAAACTTCCAAAAAAGTAACTATAAAATATCTTCACCTCTAATCTTAATTCATAAGTGGATCATAATCAAACTTAATTATGTTGAAACATTTGAAGAGGTTATAGATAAGGTTATACAAATTGAAAAATCTCTTATTAGCATAGGTAAGCATGTTTAAAAAACCAAAAATGTTTAATAGAAACAAGAATGATGTAAGAAAAGGTATAAAAAAATAAGACATGTGAAAATGGTGTAACCACCACCTATCCAAAATACTCCACCTACTCAGTCCATTACTTTGAAAATGCCACCTCCATGAAAGGAATTAGTATCAAAATAGATTCTTCATTTACCTTGGTGGGCCTATAAAGGTAGTGTTCAAAAAATTAGTTATGGCTAACATGGTCATTTGGTCAAATACAAAACCTTTTCTAGAAGACAAACGAAATCCCACATGGTATAGGGATAATGAATATTTTGATTACCATCATGTTAAAGGACATGCATATTATAGGTGTGTGAAACTCAGACACTTCATCCAAGACCTACTTGAGTGTGGTGAAATTGAATTAAAGAATGTTACTTTTAATTAAAATCAAAATATGGGTATATACAAGGACCCATTTTAAAAGCATAATTCCAATAATCAAAATCAGAATCAAGGTTAGAATCATAATTAGGATAGCCATAATCAAGGTCAAGATTCTCAAGCCAACTAGATTTTCTACCATTATGTTGCATATGACTATAATAATGGTGTGTGTTGTATCACCATAAATTATGTAGATATTAATAAAATCAACTCATGTCAACCATCTAAAACCCTTATGTATGTTATCCCTTTCATTCTAGGATCTCCCCCTTATATCCTAATAGCCCTCTTATAACTCAAAATAATATTGTTATGCCTCGATATCCATGGGTCACAATTCCATGTCTTGCACCTCCTTCTTCCAATTCAAATAAATATTCTTTTGACTCAAAATTGTGTTGTCTCGACTTGATGTCCAATGGTTATAGTCTAAGGTCCTTCATCACCTTCAAAAAATAATCTAGTTAAAAACACCTTGCCTTCAAAATCTAAGCCATTTTCTTCCACTGAGAATAAATATCACCTTGTAGAGTAGTTAAACAAGACCTCGACACAAATTTCTATTCTAGATATCTTGTGTACATATAAAATCCATAAATAAATATTATATGACATTCTATGAAAATCCAAGGTTTTAAATAACATTGAACCTACCCATTTCCAAGATTTTGTGGGGAATTTATCCCCAGGTCATCAACTTACATTTAGACAAAGTGGTATGTCATCCTTTGGTCCATTACATAAAAACCCTCTCTATATCGAAGCAATTATTTGTCATCATAATATAAAATGGATTATTATAGATAGTGGTTCAGATTTAAACATAGCCTCATTGAAATTGATTAAATAATTGGGGTATACTTCACCAAATTTGTACCCTAACACAATTACTATCAAGGTGTATGATAATGTATAAATCAAATTGTAGGGAGCCATTTGCTTTCATATCTGATTCCACACAATTACAGTTTTGAGTTAGAAGAATATTTATCATTATACATTGAACTATCACCCACAATATCCTCTACCATGTCATCAACATTGAACTATCATATAATTTTATTCTTGGATGTCCTTAGATATATTTAGTACATGCAATCCCTTACACATTACATCAATGTTTCAAAATCCCACATTATAGAATGAAGGTTACTGTTCATCATGATTTTCAGCCATATCAATATTACAAACATTTGGAGGTTGAATATGGTCAATACAAATATTATCCTAGACCCAATCATGCACCAAAAAATTACAATAATAAATCTCTTGAGTATCCCAATTCTAATTACATTTACCCAAAAAACATCACATCAAATTATACTACTCTATCTCCTCAAATTTCTTCTCATTTCGCTATTAAAGATAAGGATCTTGACATGTAGAACATCATAAAACTTTATACATTTCCAAACTAATCAAATATCCCAAATCCCATAGTAGGCCCAAGATGAAATGGAATTGAAAGACATATCTCATCCTTAGGGACATCCTCTTTTTTCTAAAAAGTCTTCATTAGATCAAGAGAAACCCAATCATTTGAGTATTCTTCATTGTATAATGATGATTTTACCTCTTGTTATTAGAGTTTCAAATATCCCATTCCTAATAAAATCATGAAGAATCAATATTATAAAGGAAATGGATTGTGGGAAAACAAAAATTTATTCTTAATCCTATCTCTTCAACTAAACATAAATGTACTTGAGGCATTGGATACAAATGAACTAGGGGTGATGTCTCAAATCTCGAGAGTGATACAACTTTAGCATCTAACAAAGATGATCCTAGAAATTATGCAGAATCTTATTATGGTATCTATGATAATATATCTAACATGAACCTCTTTGATAAAAATTGCATCCTTACCATCACATCCACATCAAATTTCTTTCTTACCTTTGTTACCCTGAATTAATCGATTGGGATCATCAAAATCACATTATACCATTGGATGACTTTCAAAATGAAGAATCCATTTTAGAATTCATGGACCTTAAGTATGGTCAACTGATTAGAGACCAAAAATAAGGATCTAAATTCATATTATACCCTACTACCTACTTTAGAGAGTAGGCAAACTTCCTTGGTTAAAAAAATAAAAAATAAAATCAAACATTGACGTCCACTAGTGAAAACCTCTATGAGGCACTTTTAGATCAAGGTAAAAGAAAATTAAAAAATGAGTCCCTTGGTGAAAAAATATTTTGGCTGCTAATTGAAGTGTAAGTTCACTCTCCTCCTTATGAATCTCATACTCTTAAAATTCCAAGCCTTACAATTGGATCATATATTAGCTTAGAGGAATAATTGGTGTCTGAACAGTTAGTTCAAGATTTTATTGAAACATTTATTGAATGGCCATTAACTAATATGGGTGATTCATATTATTCTTACATGGGTGATCTTAATGTCCCAAATCAGATATAAAATATAAATTTTTATCAATACTAGCTATATTAGAGGATGGTTCCACACTACTTGTGGAAGATACCACCAAAGTCAACATTAGTACTACAGATGATCCCAAAATTGTTGAACTTGGTGTGTCCTTTGCTATAGAGGAATGTGAATTCATAATTTTTACTCTTAAATAATTCATTTACATTTTTTAATAGGATTATATTGATATGCTTGGGATATATCCATAATTAGTCATTTACCATCTTGTTATGCATCTAGATGTTAAGCCAATTAAACAGAAGTTGTATAAAATGCATTCATGCATAGCCATCTTAGTCAAGAAATAATTGGAAAATTTATTAGGATCAGGGTTTTTTCAGCCCATTCACTACTTAGAATGGATTCCAACATCATCTTGGTTATAAATAAACCTAAATTTATTCACTTGTGAACCAATTCTAGAGATATCAACAAATCATATCCTAAGGATTATTTTCCATTACCCAACATTGACATGATTGTAGACTCAATTATAGGATACAAAATTATATCCCTTATGGATGGTTTTTTATGATATAATCAGACTAAAATCACACCAAAATATCAACATAAAATAGCATTCACCACCCCATGAGGAACATTTTACTATCATTTTATGCCATTTAGCTTTAAAAATGCTAGTGTCACATATCAGCATCTAGTGATTGTCATCTTCCATGACATGATGCATGATATTGTTGAATACTATGTTGATGACATTTTAGGAAATTAAAAAAATGGGTAATACATCTAGAAGTTATACTAAGAATATTTTATTAGATTTTTGGATATAAGGTGCACCTTAACCCAAAGAAATGTGTCTTTTGAGTAATTTCAAAAAAAATAGGCTTCATTATTTCTCATAAAGAAAATTAAGTAAACCCATCAAAGGTTAAGGCCATCACAAAAATTCATCCCCCATCTAATTTGAAACAACTACATAGCCTTTAAATCAAAATTAAATCCATTGATATATTCATCTTACAGCTTGTTGACCATTGCCATCCTTTCACTCACCTCTTGAAGAAGGGCACTACCTTTCCATTAAATGTTGGTTTTTAAGAAGCATTCGATTACTTGAAAACCTATTTGTCAAATCCACCATTATTATCCCCACTAACCCCAAGGAATCCATTATTGCTTTATATTTTAGTGAGTGAGCATGCCTTGTGGGCACTCTTGGCCCATCATGATTAGTGGAAAGTCCATGCAATATATTATTTGAAAAAGACATTTGTCACTTATTAACATAAATATACACCTATTAAAAAATCATTCCTAGCATTGGTATTTACATCCCATAAGTTACATCACTATATGTTGAATAACACCATTATAGTTATGTTTAACCCTAAAATTAAATAGTTGTGGTATGTATTCCACTTTAGTCTTAGGTTTAAGAATAAATAAATGAAATGGCACAAGGGTGATAATCAAATCTATAGTAGGTCAATTAAATGCTAAACTAAGATATAAACATACAGTGAATTTACTATGTTGAGATGTTCTAAATATGGAAAGTAAAACTATGTTAGATATAGAAATGACAAAGAATAGAAGTACTTAGCTTGTTCTAATGTTGATAAAGTTATGGATTTGGAACATGTCAAAATAACATGGGAAAATAGCTATGAAATAGTTGCTAGATTCTATATCTAGTATCTTTGTCTATTTGGATAGTTACATTAGCCTTAAATAGTTGTGTCAACACTACTATCTAAGTTTGATGATAGTGTCATGTATGGAATATCTAGTGAAATAGGATGTGATCACCTAGTTGCTTCTAGTTTTGGCTTCACATTCACTCTAGTGCATTCATATTCGAGTCATGGACTATCATTCCTTATGAAATGGAAAAACCCTAGGTTTTCATATTCAATATGACCTTGGGCAAAATGGGTTAGTGGGCATATAGTGTCAAGTTGACCCCCTTAATAACCCTGATATCAAAAGATATTTCTTATATAACTAATACTCTAAAGAGGGCCTTAAACTAATGTAGTTCTCACCTATGTATTGACTTGTGTGTGAATCGTGAAATTTTTGTAAAGTAAGTATACTTGTAATTTGGTAAATCAAACTCTTAGGATTCTCTTTTAGTACTTAATACATGTATATATGTTGTACCTATGACTAGTATGGAAATAGGTAAGCTTTGATTAATTGAATGCTTGATAAATGATTTTTTATAAGTGCATTGGTCTCTTTGGTTTTTTCTAGGTGAAGAATGAATGAGGGTGGATTTTGTATTTATATCAATCCCTTTGGATTAATAACTTGCATTAAATCACTTATACTAACCATTAGGGTACATTTAATTTACAAATTGGATGATTTTAGGGTACTAGATACTTGCATCAAGGTAGGATAGTAACATCAATGCTATTATTTGTCTTGGGTGTTAGTGTTTAGGGAGTAAAAAATAGGTAAAGGATCATAAATTGTAGAGGTGTAAGATAAGTATATTTTAAGCATTATAAGAAATATATAGTGTTTATGTCATTAATATAATATTGTTCAGACTAAGAGATAGGCCAAGAGGCATAAGATAGAGCAAGTGCAAGGCTTGTGAAAGTAAGGAGAATGTATAACTAAGAGGAATGGCTCAGGTCTAAGTTTGCCAAGTATACAAGACTAAGGTGCTACATAATCACAAAATATCATCTATATTTTCCCCCACCCCCTTAATCCAGTAATGAAACTACTAGTTTAAAGGAAATTAATATGTACCTGGGTATATATGCACACCTTGTCTTTGCTTGATTTTAATTTGAGTGTTTTGCTAGTGATTGACCTACAACCAAGAACATGTAACTTTATAAAATTAGTGCGTATAATCTAGGTTAAAATTGATTGAAATTGAAAGAGAAAGATTTAGGAGTACACATGTGTGTCAATGTAATTACCTTGCATATTGGCATGTTTTTTTGCAAAATATGTATCATTATAAGGTTTTGAAACTAAGATTATGATTAATATAGATAAATATTTAAATTAAATATATATATGTGTTTATGTATGTATGTATAGCAGCACAAGCCCCTAACTTTGGAGCAAAAGTGAGTTGTCACTTGGAAATTGAGATGAATATGCTCATGAGTTGGTTTGGGCTTTGAAGGAGTACTCCTCTAACATGGAAAATTTGGGGTAATGGGATCATTTATTATCTTTTAGGGGAGAGGAAAAATTCTTGTGCTAAAAAATATTTATTCTCTTCTTTCCATTTAGCAATCATCATATCAAATTTGGATATGCCTTCATCCTCATGAATAATTCCAACTGGAGGAGTGGATTAGGGTCTCAAAAAACTCGAAAACTTTCTTGATTTAGATTCTACAACTTTCTCCCTCTCTTAATGTTGGATTGTCATATGAGGATTGGGTGAGAATATTGGAAGCCTTCTTGTATGAGTAGTTTGAGGAATTTGAGGAAGTAATTTTCCAAAAAAATTGTCTTTTTCGTCAATTGATACAAGATTTGCCTTGATATCACTAACCTTTTTGAATAGGATAAGATTAGGAGAAGGTTGACCTAGAGAAAAAGGGGGTATATATAAATGATGGCATGCTTGGAAAGGTTGGTATTAATGTTGACAAGCTTTGTGAGGCTATTGAAGAGGAAAGGAAAGATAGCATCCTTAGAGGTAAGGTTGGTTAGATGCATAATTAGAGCCATATGAGGGGAAATTAGGATAATTATAGGGTTGGTATGTATATTTATAGGGTTGATATGGACCAATAACTTGGACCAAGTTGAAACCTACTTCAAACTCAGCCATGAAACTTCATGTGGAAATCAAAATCAAAGGGTAATTTCTTGAAAGGAATATCTAGGCTACCAAAACTAGTTGAATGAACTTGGAGTCACCACTGATGCTTTTAAAAATACCTCTAAAAGCTGATGTATTAAATGAAAAAACCAATAATAATTTTATATATGAGGTACTTTGAGTACTTATACCACTGGGCATGCTAAAAATTATTGTCACTTTGAGTTGCACCCTTTGAGGATGTGTTTCAAGTATCCTCACCCAATTGACAAAATCAAAACACTCGTAGCCTATGAGTTACCTAAATGGTGGAGTGAATATTTAGAGAGGGTTATTTCCCTTGATGCTAAACCTAAACTAACACTAAAGCTACTTAAATTTCAAGGAAAAGGGAGAAATAAATCATGAAAGAAATGACTAAAAAGGGTGAAGTACCAAATTATAGTTTTCCTCTACTTGTTTATGATTGATACTACAGACTAAAATAAGACTAAAATCTGATTTAATAACTCCAAATAGTCCTTCCAACATAAATTTTTAAATATGCAGGTTATACTTAATGCATTAATCAAGAGGGATAATCAAGATGTATAAAAGAAGACACTAGTGAAGGTTTTCCACACTTAACCTTTGTAAAACTACTTGACACACTCCATATGACCTATAATAATATGAATAACACACAAAGAGGAAATAATTAAGAGGATAAATATAAGGAAGTTGAACACTATCACTAAAATTCATCAATAATTCATCATAAAAACACTAGATGCAAGATGGAAAAGGTATAAATTAACTTTTATTCACGTCCAAAGAAGAATCAATATCAATTTTGGTAAGGCTATGCCATAACCAAAAAGAGGATCCTTTAAAATTCATTTATAAGAGTACATATATGATGAGAGAGAGAGAGAGAGAGAGAGAGAGAGAGAGAGAGAGAGAGAGAGAGAGAGAGAGAGACAGAGAGAGACAGAGACAGAGAGAGAGAGAGAGAGAGAGAGAGAGAGAAGAATAAGGACATGTAGGAATTTCATTATGACTTTCATCCATAATAAAACTAGTTACAACTTCAATAGAAGGTGAAAAATAGTCCTATGATTCTTCTTTTGCATGTGTTATCTTTATTTTATGATGGCCTCATGAGAGGAGGCATAGAAATGGCTCTTGGCATTATATGATTCATCCTTTTTCTATTGAAACTAACCTATTTTCTTGATTTAAGGGTTACAAGTCCATACTTACAACTAATTATCTTTAGGCTTCATGACACATGGCCTACTCACTCCCCTTAACATCACTCTATGCCATTCTTAACTCTTTTATATCACCTTTAATATTGGTGAAAGTGACACTTGAGATTTAGACCTATTCATTACTTTTGATCTCTATCTCTAGAACCTATAATTTCATGTTTAAGTTGATGTGATCCAATGAAATGTAATGGAGATAGATTTATCCCCTCATACAAGGTCTAGTAATTATTTGAAAACTACCATAATAACCTTACAACCTCTTTGATGGCTTGTATAAAACCATGTCACATTTTCCAAATTTTGTAAACCATATTCAAGTGATTATCTATCCATTAGACCTATACATCCAACTAGTAAGATGTTTAGATATAGTTGTAGGTGTTTATCAAGAGCATGTTCAATTGTCACAAGGTTTCAATGATGGCACTTGACTGATAAATTTTAAGACTAATATCTGAGATTACTAGGACTAGATAATAGAGGTTTACCAAGTTATATCCTTCATCACTACCTATAAAACATGGTATAAATTTCGACTATCCTCACATGAGCTTGAAAAAGTTGATAGATGCCTATGTTTGTCTTTCAGGGTTATTACCACCATGAAGCTACTAGGTTGCATGTGCATAAGCCCTTCAACATTACCTAAAAAACTTGGTATAAGCTTGTATATGGATTTAATATTCTTCTAAATATGTCACTAGATTTATACAGGGGTGTCTCAAGGATCCTTATACCTTAAGGACCTTAAGAAGGTATATAATTTCATTTCTTCTATGCAAGTGAGATGGCAGTATTCACTTGGCTTAGTCTCTTACTTTAGAAACTATCATATCACCATGAGGACTTATTTTACAAGTGGTGGAAGTTAATTATACCTCTACCCAATATCAAAAACATTATCCAAATTGTTAATAATCTCAAACACACTCAAGAACCATGTAAACTAGTCAAAATAAACAATTTTAAACCCTTCTTCCTATGTTTTATCTCCACATGTACCAAACTATCAACTCAATATTTGACCACGAGGTGTGCATGTGTCATTCAAGTGTCTAAAAGTAATTTTAGGTCCATTGGAGTCACTTAGACAAGCAATTACAATCATCGATCTCCTTTTACAGTCTCTTGGTAGCTTTAAGGTCTTCAACTTCTTAATAGTTATTCATTAAAGTACAGCCCCTTGATGGATCAACAACTACTAGGAACTTGCATGGCATAGACCTTATTAACATCCTTTGATTTTATTTTCCCCATGTACTTTCTCAGCTAACTTTTCACATGAAGAAAATGACCTTCTCAAGCTTACAGCCTATAGGTGAAGGTTGAGATAGATGTTTTGGACAAAAATGCTTCAAATTACTTATTTATGATTAGAGACACCTACCTTGGATTTTATCCATGATCTATGAGTCATGTATCTAGTTATCTATATCACTTAACTCCCCTAATGGCCTTAAGACTTTATTTATACATGTTTGGGGTTTTTTGGTAGTTTAGGGGTTTTGACCCTAATAGTCTTCAAATGATGGTTTCTTCTTTGTAGGGTTTAAGAGGTGGTAGAGTTGTTAGTCATTGTTCATAGAAATATAACCCTAAAACTCAATACTTTTTACATGTATTAGAATGGAATATGGGTAGTATCCTTCCCTTAAAATAATGTGTCTTGATATAAATCCTCCTCCATGAATAATGTCATGAAAATGACCTTTCTTCTCTTGCCAACAACTCAATGGAGTACTCAAATGATTTCTTGACCTTTTTAGACCTAAAAATTCTTTTTTTCATGTTTTTGGATTGATGGAGGATAAATTAGGCTTTGTTAGTCTCATATCACCTTGTTTCATGATCCACTTATCTATTGCATGCTCTGGTCTACCATAGAAAACCTGCATAGCCTCTTCTCCATTAAGGAACTTATCCATTTGGGAGAAATTCTCTATTATAGCTACACACCAGATGTAAATGAAGACCTTATTGACCTATATAATTATATTTTAATGCAACATGCACCTTATTACCTTACTTTCCTACCCTTCCTAACATTATGCTATGTTTGGAGTTAAACCAATGAATAAAAAGGTTTCAAGAATGAATGTACATTAGAAATGGAGACTTTGACATCTCTTAGTTAGGCGTATGGATATAATGATATATGATATGATATTAAACGAGTTTAAAATGACAAAAAATGACATATTTGACCTATGTACATGGTATTAAGTTTTCACATTTGATATTCCACAAGCAATTCACTTTACAACATTATAACAAGCAATAAATCCAAAATAATTGAAACCTTAATTTATCTAAAAATACCTTAAACTCTCCAAAGTGATTATAAATAAAAAATTGTTATTTCCTTGTCTTTTCTACTACATTCACTATCCACTATGGATCACCACTCCATCTTGGAGGATCACCATTTCACTATTTTTACCATGGATCAAATATACCTTAAATTTTACAAAGCAACACTAAAATATCCAAAGTCACCTTAAACTTTGCAAAAATGCTTGAAAAAGATTTTATAAGTGATCACATTAAGGAGACTAATTGGACAAGACAAATGTCATATCTTGAATTATTGATAATTCCTTAATGATACCTTAATATAATTTGACATTTAACACCATGATAAGATAAATATGACACCAAGACAAGACTCTCAATAAGACTATTTACAAGGTTAGATTACTCGTGTATCTTTTTTGAATAGACATTTGTCAAGGATAGTTGATTAGATAACAAGTGAGTTACCACCTAGCAGTTGAGATTAGCTCAACTATGAAACCCAATGATACTTATAACCTAATGAGGTTGGATGATCAAGTCCAACCTAAAAACTTGGAAAGATTGAATGATTTAATCACCTCAACCATACCAAAAGGTGAACCAATTACTATAGTAGATTGGTTCAATATGTTCCATAAAATTTTGTGAGGTATCATTATGTGCAATGGTTTTAGAATCTAAAACTAGTTTATATTTTTCAATATTAGTCACATGTTGCATAGAATATACACCTTAGATATGTCTCATGCTTAAACTATGTATAAAAATGGTACCAATGTATAGAATTATACCACAACTGTGAATGTGACTCATATAATTGTGTGCTTTGGCCAATTTGGATAATTGTGTAACTGTGGAGGAAATTTTCTAAAGCATGCCCCCACTATATATGGAGAAATATAAAATCTGATATAAGTACCAATATGGAGGACATGTTTCCAAAACATACCCCCACTATAAACTAGAGATGTTAAATACTAAATAGTTGTGGAGAAAATGCTTTCAAAGCATTCCCCTACTAAATATATGAACTAATATAAGTAAAATATATTGAGTAAATCTGTATAACATGCTTCCCAATCATGCCCCCACTGAATATAAAAATTAATATAAGTACCAAATTTTGAATGAGTGTGGAAAAAATGCTTCAAAAGTATGCCCTCATTGTAATATGGAAACTAGGAATGTGTGGAAGCCATGTCCACATGACATGCCCCCCACTAAATTTGTAAACTAATATAAGTAACAAATATTGAATGAGTGTAGATAACATGCTTCCAAATCATTCCCCCACAAAATATGAGAATTGTGCCAAGTGTGTAAGACATGTTTCTCAAACATGCCCCCACTAATACTCCCCTCCTTTGAGGTGAGCGAAAGTTAGGAACTGAGAGTTACCTCACCACAAAAGGGTAAAATAACAATATAATCTATGAATGTAACCATGTATCTTATAAAAGGAACATGTTTAGGTAAATGTATCATTGAATTTCATAGAACTAATGTGATCACATGTAGGCCTAAAATACATGATAAATATCATGGAAACATCTAGATAGTAATAGTACAAGATCAAAAAGAAAATAATGAAACACACAAGAGCACTCAAAATCAATTCAAAAGGTAAGGGTCCAAGGAGACCTCAAATAAGGGGCATGTTCAAATGCCACATAATCAAAGGGACTTGATAGTGTCGAATGTCCATGAAATAAATATTAAAATGTACATACAACAAACAATGACATTAATCAAAGGGACTTGATAGTGCTGAATGTCCATGAAATAAATATTAAAATGTACATACAACAAACAATGACATTATGAAAATGTCATAGAAATCATACATAGGCATAGGGCCTGGAAGTAAGGGAGCATATTCAAATGCTTTAATAATCAAGACAAGACACTCAAGGAAGTGTATAAAGTAAAACATAATCAACCAACATAAACATGTCATAATGGCCCATGGATCCAATGTGTTAAAAAAGTGTGGCAAGTTTACAGCATATTAAGTACCCTGAATAAGATATAAACATGAGTAATATGCATGTATAAGTACATATGGAAGATCAAACATGATATTAGAGTGATCATAAAATCATATAACCTATGTCTACCAAGATCAAATAAGTGGATGCCCCCAATGCCCATGTGACATGATTAGAGGGAAAGCCCAACATCTAAAATAGGAGTGTATCATGTATCTATGTATGCTTGTATCACACCTAATGTATTATTTTTACACATGTGTATTTATGAGTAACTATTTATGTGGTCCATCAATATAGAAGTAACACATAGATGTCAAGGAGCCAATAGAACAAGTAGGTGTTGAAAATGTTTTTTTTTTGTATTTTGAATTTGTTTGGGTTTTTTATTTTGTTATTTTTTTATTTTATTTTTTGGAGTAGATAAAATCAAGGAGGTCCTCATCTTCAAAAGGTAGTGGGTCACCCAAAAAGGATTTTATTCTTTGGTTATATCGATGTAGTTTCAACTCCTTAATGTTCTTGTGTAATGGTTTATCTATAGCCAATGGTGTAGTCAAATGATCGTGTCCATCATGTTGGATGCAAATTGGTGTGCCCATATTATCAAAATTTACACACATGTTTGTAGGATCTAGTTGAGCATTCCACTCAACTAACAAATTTTGTCCAAATTTTAGCTTTAAAGGTGGTTCATGTTTGATTATCCATATAGTTGAAACTTGGACATGTGAGCCACAAGCAATGAGTAATTTAATGCATCCTCATAATATCATATCTAATGGATACTATGTTACCTCATCAAGAGTATGTTTTAGTCATGATAAAAAGTCATACCATAAATGGTATCCCACTTGTTTGGTTCAAATTAGATATTGTGACTATATACCCCATTAATATAAGTAGTAATAGTTAAATCTTCATGATTTTTTCACTTTGAGGAATGTTTCTCATCTAAAAGACAAGAAGGATTTGGCCTTTTTCCTATTGTGGATGCAATATGTATGTGTCTTTCACTCTTATATTATTGGACAATTTTTTTCAATGTCACATATTGATTGGTAGTATGGCCAATGATCCAATGATAGTTACAGTATGGTACTCACATCGGGTTCACCAAATGTTTCACCCTAAAATGAAATAGTTGTGGTATGTATTTAATTTTAGTCTTAGGGTTAATAATATAGAAATGAAATGGAATAAGTGCGATAATCAGATCTAAATCAATCCAATTAAATGCTAAAATCATATATAAACATATACTAAATTTATTATGCTAAGATAATCTAAATATGGAAAGTATAACTATACTAAATATAGAAATGACAAATAAGATAAGTACTTAACTTGTTCTTATGATAATGTAGTTCTAGATCTAGAATAGGACAAAATTTGATAAGAAGATAATTATGGAATAGTTGTCAGATTCTAGATTTGGTGCCTTTGGCTATTTAGATAGTTGTGTCAACCCTGGATGGTTGTGTTGACACTACTATTTGAGTCCAAAAATAGTGTCCTATATGGAATATCTAGTGAAATAAGATGTGACCACCTAGATGCTTCTAGGTTTGGCTTCACCTTCTCTCAAGTGTATTCATATCTAGGTCATAGTTTATTGCTCCTTGAGAAATGGTAAAACCCTAACTTTCCATCCTCAATGTGACCTTGGGGAAAAATGGGTTAGTGGGCATATAGTGTTGAGCTGACCCCAATGACCTAACTATCAAAAGATGTTTCCTACATAGTTAATACTCTAAATAAAGCCTCAGACTAATGTAGTTAACCCCTATTAGTTGGGTTATGTGTGAATCACGCAATGTGTGTAAAGCAAGTACAATAGTGACCTAACTCTTATCTTGTAAAATTGAGATCTTAGGATGCTCCTTTAATACTTTAGACCTATAGATGTGTTTTACCTATAACTAGTATGGAAATAGGGAAGATTTTATCAATTGAATGCTTGATAGAGTGATTTTTGATAAGTGCCTTGGTCTCTTTAGTATTTTCTAGGTGAGTAATGAATGAGGGTGGATTTTGTATTTATATCAATCCCTTTGGAGTAATAACTCACATGAAAACACTTAGGCTAACCATTATGATATGTTTAATTTATAAATTGGATGACTTTAGGGCATTGGACACTTGCGTCTAGAAGTTAGTAATATCAATGTTATTTTCTCTCCTAAATGTTAGTGTCTAAGGAGTAACAAAATAAGTAAAGGATTAGAACTTATAGAGGTGTAATATAAGTAAATTTTAAGCATCTTGGGTAAGATAAAGTGTGTATACACATAGTATTTTTAAATTTTATCAACTACTGATGCTTTATCTCTTACAAGAACTTGGTGAGTCTTAATCCCTCTAAGTGCATGCCTTAAAGGGTGAACCAGGAAAGGGGTGGGTAGACCATTTGTGATTCACAATATTGTTGTCCCTTATACCACCACTTGAAACCAACACAACCTCGCATATACACTTACCTAATATTTGACACCTCCCTTACACACTCCTCTAAGAAATTCACCACCTTAATTAGCCCTTACATAAGACAAAAATGTTTTTTGACATTTACCAAATAAAGTTAGCTTAAACTAACTAAACCCTTGGAGAGGTAGTTTCAGCCTACTCTAATTGAGAAAAATAATGGAATTACCCCTAAACCTATGGGTTGTCTATAGTGAGGGTAAACCTCTACTTGATAGAGCTAGCTCCTTTAATATATCTATTTAATATCATCACATATGTTACTAACTTATTGGGATGAAAAGGGAGAAAAAAACATGAAATAAACCTAACCTAATGAGTTTATGCACCAAGTTTAAATTCACAAGACTACTGTTGACCATTTTTTCCCAACAGGCCAAAATTGGTCCCCTTCTTCCCTTGTTATTTGAAGCCAGTCAACTTCAGGTTGCACGAGTTCATCAAGCTTTGGTTCATCGCTCAAGTTCAATAGCCCTTGTGGAGGGTAGGGAGTAGTTTAGAGGCTTTGCCGAAGGATTTCCAAGGACACAAAAGAACTAAGGTTTTGAATTCCTTCAAAAATTTTGTCCAAAGGAATTCCTTCAGACAAAAGTCTGAAGGAATTTAGAAAAGGCCCGAAGCAAAAAACTTGAAAAAAAGGCCTGACAAACTTTGCCAAGGATAGTGACATCTCAAAAACCATCAAAATTATGCACGCAAACTACCCATTGGGTTTTCAAGTGATGACAGGCACACAAACATCAAATTTTACACCAGGAAAGCCAGAGCATGGAAGGCACCAAGTGGCAACTATGGAATACTTTGACATGCTTTCTAGGAGTAGTGGAACATGCCACGTCTCCCTTGCAGGGCTCAATGAAAGTTGACAAGTGTCAATATCAATGGGTTTCTCCTTGTGCTTCATTATTTAAAGAGAAGATTGGTGGGCCTGAATGGGTTGTTAAGAGCTATACGAAGCATGCCAAGTGTCAACGTCTGTGAAGAACCAAAGAAGTCCCAAAAGTTTTCTCAGGTAGCTAAAGGCTCTGTATAAGTGGCCACGTGTCACCTTCCACAAAAATCTCAAAATGCTCTGCATAACCCTCAAGGGACCCTCAAAGGTGAGCGAATGCCACCACGTGTCCTCACACATCTCAGTGGAGTGTGACAATTGTCTACATCTAAAGCCTCAGGTCTCTCTTAAGCTTTAATGGTAGGTTTCTCTCAAAGTAAGTGAAAGCAGCCACGTGTCAATTTCTACTTGACTCTCAAGGAACCCTCAAAGGTGAGCAGATGCTGCCACATATCCCATTATCAGCTCAACAAAAGCTACCATGTGTCAGCATCTACAATTCAAAGTGCCTTAATATTTTCAAAGCGATGGGCGTGTGGATGTCAAACTTTGTAGAAATGAATAACCATTGGTTTTCAAACAAATGGCATGAACCAAAGGAATTCAAAAGACTAAGTCTAGAAAGCCAAAGAGCTGACAGAGGAAACCTAAAGGATGAAAAGGGCAGAGATCTAGGAGGCAGCCCAAATGGAAAAAGGGAGGTGAGTTATATCTGTAGTTGAATAGTGTCTACCAATTGATTACCAAGAGGTGCAAACAGGTGATAGATGGCACAACTCATCTTCCCCATTCTACATTTATGAGTAGGCAAGCTACGAAATGCCTTAAAGGAGCATTATTTTGTAGACAAATAGTGCAGCCCATAATTTCACCTTGAAGAAAGGGGCTGACACAGCATTACCTTTGAGCAACTTCCCTCTTCACAATGCCTAGAGCACACATGGGTCATTTGTAAAAAGGGTGCCAAAAGGCCTCTTTTCTTCCTCTATATATTGGAGACTTGTCATTTGGAAAAGGATCTTCCACATTTGTAAGGTGAAGCCCTAGCAAATTTTCACCCTCAAATCAATAAACACATTTTTACCTCTATTCTGGTTGAATACCTTTGTGTGTGTTTGAGTGTCAGTCTGTGTTTAGTCATTGCTTCTTAATGTTCCCATGGGTTTAACACCAATGCACCTGGTGTCTATAAGGTGCCATTTTTGTAGGAGATGAGGAGAGTTGTATTTGGAAGTGCAGAGACAGAAGAAGCTACTATATAGTGTGCCTTTCTACAGCGCCTTTGGTGAGTCTCTATTATTTTTTGTGTTCCATCAAAGCCTCCCTATTAAACTTCCTACAACCTGGTCCTTCTACCAGTTTGAAGTGTATGTATGTGTTTGACTAACTTCAAGTGTGAGTGTGAGAAGATCGAATCATTTGGTGCATCACCTCTTTTAGAGTAGATTTGTTTTCTTGTAATCCTTCTCCCTTTTCACCCCCCCCCCCTTTATTATATATCTATATACTTATATTAGCACTTATTGGAACAACTCAGATGCATCAAAGGGAGCTATCTCTTACCTAGAGACTCTCCCCTCCAGCTTCGCTAGTCCCATAGGTGAGAGGGGAGTTTTCATTTCGATGTGTGGAAGGTAGAAGCTTGGCCTCCTGCCCTGGGTGCAATCTACTATGTCAATAGTTTTTGGCATGCTCAGTGGGACTTAGTCTTACACTCAGTAAGGTTTTAGCATTGATGCTAGTCCTGTTATAGCAAATCAACTATTTTCAGCATCTGCCGACTCCACTGGTAAGAACTTCATTTCCATAATCAAAGACCAGTCTAACTTCATATGCCTAAAGTCACCACATAGTCTGCTTCTAAGGGTGTCCCTTTAAAATTTGTTGAATTTCCTTTAAACTTGGCAAAAACACTGAGGTTTGAAAGGACCCATCCTTATTCAGTGAACCACCTTCCCAGACTTGTTGTAAGGAATGCATACGTAGCAGGGCCCCAGTTACATTCCATCCCAGCTATAGCATTACCCTTTGTCACTTTTTGTGGTCAGAGTCCCTTGAATCTCCCACATTATGACCTGATCCCAGGAGCAGCCCTCAAAAATGTGCCTTCTTTTGATGGAGAGGGGCCCATTACAGTCATTGAGCACATCAAAAATATTGCTAACCTCTGCAATATTCACAATATAACTAAGAAAAATATCGCAATCAGATTGTTGGCATTGTCTCTCAAGGGCAAAGCTCTTGACTGGTACGGGACTTTAGCTATAAATTCAATCCATTCCTAGAATGAATTGGGTACTCACTTGATGGACCATTTTGGGGAAAAGAGCGATCACCTCTCGTTTGCTGAGTAGCTGACTACCATGAAAAGAGCCCCACATGAATACATGCAAGATTTCAACACTCAGTTTTACAAGACATGGGATAGAATCCCCATTCTAGTAAGATGAACTACTAGTTATGCTTTCTTGTATTATTTAAGAGCATTGAACAGTGATATTGTTGTTATGATACAATCCATGGGAGGACATGTGTTGTCTGCTACCTATGATATAGCTATAGCAGCTAAAAATTGTCTAGTGCAGGCTGGAAAAATAGCCCCTAAACCCCATATGCCACTTTTACCTAAAGTGCTACCTCCAATTCAAACCACTGATCCCACATTAGCTCCTCTACCCAACATAGAGAAACCAGCTACTACTCCATTCAATGAGTTTCATGAAGTTAAGAGTCTGTTGCAAAGTATGTTGAATAAACTTCTAGCTCTTAAAAGGCAGTAAGCTCAAAGCAACAGACCAAACCAAGGATACCAGCAGTATGGCCAAGCTCCTAGACCCCCTTTCCAAAATTACAATCAAGGACAGGGTCAGCTTATTCAGACCAGACCTTTTCAAGGCTACAACCTAGGTGTTCCTTCATCATCTAAGGTCATGGTACCTGTTCAAAACAATCTAGTACAAGGATAGCCAAGTTGTTTAACCATGGTATATGGTCAGGAGCAAGTTGTTTATACAAATGAAATGATGGTTTATTACCCAAATGTGCAAGAAAACTAGGTAGCCACTCATTCCCAAGTCTTTGAGGCTCCAATACAACCTAGCATGAGTAGCAATTAGGCTCAGCCTAATTCTACCCTCATGAATCATCTAGAAGGAGAATTATATTTAGTAAATTATGTGGGTGATATAGACAAATAGGTTGATTATGTTACAGCCAACACAAGATTCAAAAAAAGGGTAATGGAAGAAACACAAGCTACTACCCAGGTGCTAGCAACACTTTCTTCATCACACACAAATCAAAAAGTCCCAAGTTCTAGACCATCAGTTGTACCTCCAGCTCCTTAGTCTGCCCCTCAGGCTATACATAACTCCAAAGAGGTTTTGAAGGAAGGCAACCCTTGAGTCAATGTGGCTGACTAGATGAAGAAGCTACACATGAACATCTCCTTATGGGATTCACTATCAATACCAAGGCAGAAAGACATGCTGCAAAAGGAATTGCATGAACTAGATGAACGAGTTGTCCCAGCAAAGGCTGACAACATTTTGATGATGAATGGACAGCCCTCCACCTTAGGTTAGACCCAGAAGGAAGAGAAGATCCCTCCTTTTTATGTGTCCCTAGTCATAGGAGATTTCTTGGTGCATAATTGCATCATTGATAGCGGAGCAAGCACCTTGGTGATGCCTAAATGCATAGTCGACAAGCTAGGCTTGATATATGAAGAAATGACCAAGGGAGCTCTATAGCTAGATGGAACCCTAGCAAAGATAGTTGGGGTGGTAAGAGGTTTGAGCTTGATGCTGCATACTTGCCCAACTTTCTTAGTTCTTCATGATGTGGTAGTGGCAAATGTCCCTGCCTACTTTGCCATCTACTTATCCAGGGATTTTATAGCCAAGATAGGTGGTTATTTAGCATCAAATTGGTTTTATTTGGTTTTTAGAACCAAGTATGGAACTAAAGTCAAGATTGAATTCGAGCCACTCCATAGAGATCATCTGGAACCTTACTCACTAAAGGCAGCAAATGTCAGCTATGCCATCATTTACCAGAAAGAGTTTTAAGTAGACCAATCTTCATCCTTTGCCCTTCAAGGAGTTGTAGACCTACTCTTAGATGAGTGGGGAAGTGATAACTTTGAGCATGATCCTTACAAATTCATAGAGGAGGTAGGCCTTGGATTTTATTGCATGCATGAAGAGGGTACTTTTGTACCAAATCTAATGAAAGCTAGCTAGGAAGGCTTAGGTTTATGGCAGTTGCTCTTTGATGGTTCAAGGAGTAAGTTGGGAGCTGGTGGTGGAGTGGTGTTGGTCTCTCTTTCAATAGAGAGGTATTTTTCAGCCTTTTGGTTCCAATTTTCCTGCACATGAAATGTTGCAGAATATGAATCCCTCATCCATGGCTTGGAGTGGGAGAGGAAGGGAGGGATCAAAGAGCTGCAAGTGTTTGGTGATAGCGAGTTGATTGTCAACCAGGTAAGGGGCCAAAATTTGATGAAGAACTCTCTATTGAGGTCCTACAAACATAGGGTATGGGACATAGTATAAAATTTCTATGCTTTCAATATTGCTTCCATCCCTAGAGAACAGAATGAGTAAGCAGACAGGCTAGCAGTAGTTGGTGCCCAGTTTGATATTGCTCAGGAAATAGGTCGAGACCATAGCTCATGTCATTTGAAAGTAGTGATCTAGCCATCTGTACCTGATAACATCACCAACTAATGGGTTTTCCATAGTGATCAGTAAATAGCACTTTTCCTACAAGAAGAAGCAGAATTCACTACAAAAAACCAAGCAAAGCTATAGCAGCAATATGGTAGCCAAATTGTTTAGCTGAAGAACAATAAGCTTCCCAAAGGTTTGGTCACTCTAGAGAGTATCTGCAATGGAGATGACCAATTGAGAAATGAAAAGGTGTGCATTGCAACAAAGGAGGAACACCATGAGTAGGTGGAAATATCCAAGGACAAGTTGCTTGCACTTGGAAAAGTGTGCACAGACTAGGAAATGTAGGCCTTCATCTTGTTGGGCCAAGAGTTTGTTGATATCTTTGCTTGGGAGTATAATGATTTGAAGGGTTTTGACCCAAGCTTGGCCCAGCATACCATTGAGCTAGAAGAAGGTGTCAAGCCAATCAAGTAGAAGCAAAGGCCTATCAACCCAATGATATAGCCTCTCATGCGCAAGGAGCTCACCAAATTGATTGAGTCTAAAATAATATTTCCAATCAAACACTCTTCTTGGCTAGCAAATCTTGTTCCTATTTAAAAAAAGAATGGAGAGATCAGACTATGTGTCGATTTCAGAGATCTCAACAAAGTCTCTTTGAAAGACCATTATCCTCTCCCAAGCATGGAGCAGATCCTTTAGATGGTGATAGGTAGCGAGCATTTCTCCCTCCTAGATGGATATTTAGGATACAACCAGATTTTGGTGCAAGACTGTGACCAATAAAAAATAGCCTTCACAACCAAGTGGGGAACATTTTCTTACAAGAAAATGCCTTTCAAACTATCTAATGATAGTGCCACTTTCTAATGAGCTATGGACATGGCATTTCAAGGCCTGATAAACAAGACTGTGCTGGTATATCTTGATGATATGATAGTTTTCTCCAAGGAAGTGAGCCAGCACATGAAACACCTCAGGAAAATCTTTGAGAGCTGTAAAGAGTTTGGTATCTCTCTCAATCCTAAGAAATGTGTGTTCATTGTCCATGATGGAAAGCTCCTTAGGCACATTGTTTCTTTAGAAGGTCTGGCTATTGATCCAAAAAGAGTTCACTCCATCCTGGAGTTGTCCTTACCCAAGCACAAGAAAGGCCTACAAAGCTTCTTCGATAAGATAAATTTCATACAGAGATTTATCCCAAAAATTTTGGAGATGGTCAATCCACTGACCTCTATGCTGAGGAAGGGTGAGGAGTTCACATGGACAACACAGAGAAAATACAATTTTGAAAAAATCAAGCAGGCCATAGCCTGAGCTCCTACTTTGATCAGCCCTGACTTCACCAAAGACTTCAACCTCTACACCTTTGGAAATGAAGAGGTAATCTCTGCCATGCTTACCCAAGCAAGTGATGATAACCTTGACTAGCCAGTTGCATTTTTTAGCCAAGGCCTAGAATGTTTTGAAGTCAGACACACATACGTGGAAAAGCAAGTCTTGGCAGTCATACAGAGTCTGAAGAAATTTAGACACATGTTGTCAAATAGTAGAATCCACCTCATGGTTCCACATCTTGGCATCAAGGATTTCTTGATCAACTGAGATCTAAATGAGAAGAGAGCAGGGTGGATCACTAAGGTGATGGAATATGATGTAGATATCAAGATCACCAAACTAGTTAGAGGGAGAGACCTATGTGAACACCTCATTGCAGACTTTAAGTAGCAAAAGGAGGATAGTTGCTAATCCATGATGTAGCTATAGTAGAAGAACCAGCTGTCATGAGGGATTAGACATTAGACGTGAGGCATTTCCTTCTCACTAGTGAGTGCCTGCACTCATTCGATAGGACTAAGAGAAGGTATTTCAAACTCCAGTGTCTCCCTTATGCCCTGATTGATGGAGTATTGCTCAGGAAGGATTTCTCAGGAGTCTTTTTGAGATGCTTAGACTTGAGTCAGGCCGATAGGGTGCTATCTAAGTTCCATGATAGACCAGTCGGTGGTCATTTCGCTCCTAAGGCTATTACAGCAAGAATAATGAGAACTAGCTATTTCTAGCCTACTCTTTTTAAAGACACCCATGCCTGGGTAAGAAAGTGCCAAAAGTGCATGCTTTTTGAGTGAAAGCAATAGTTGGCTACCATTCCTTTACATCCTATTCAAGTTGAGTAGCCATTCATGCAATGGGGCCTGGACTTCATAGGGATGATCAATCCTCCCTCTAGTGCTAGACACAAATGGGTCCTGACTGCTATGGATTATTTCACAAGGTGGGTAGAGGCTGTTGCTCTGAAGGAGGCAAATGAAAGTGTAGTCTTAGACTTTTATGAGGACCTGGTGGCAAGGTTTAAGGTTCTAGTAACCATAATATTAGATAATGTGTTAGCCTTTTTGGGAACCAAAACAAGTGAATGGGTGCTGAGATATGGTATATATCTCAGCACTTCATCCAATTACTACCCACAAGGGAATGGACTAGTTGACTCTACAAATAAGAACCTGATCAGGATCATCAAGTAGACCATGGAGGAAAATTAGAGGACTTGGCATGCCAAGTTGAAAATATCCCTATGGGCGGATAGGGTCACCCCGAAGAGGGAAATTGGCAACTCACCATACACGCTTGTCTATGGAAGGGAAGCTAGGCTCCCCATTTCACTCAAGTTTCCAGCCTTGGATCTCGCTCACCAGTTGCAATTGGAAGAAGGAAATAGCATGGAAGTTAGATTATGTGAGTTGATGGAACTCTAAGAGGTAAGGGACCAGGATATGGCTTCTATGACTAGCCGCCAACAGCAAGTCAAGTGACACTTTGATAAGAAATCTTCATCAAAAGGTTTCTCTGAAGGAGACATTGTTTTAGAATGGGATGAAGACCAAGCTAAACCTGGAAAGCATGCAAAATTTGATGCCCTATGGAGTGGCCCATACATGATCACTCAGTGTAAGTAGCATAATGCATTCCAACTCTCTAGGTTGGATGGTGAAGAACTATATATCCTAGTTAATGGGATACATCTTAAGCACTACCACTGAGCCCCTTCTCCATCATGTATATATTTCCCTTGTTTTTCTTCTATTTTCCCTAAGTGATTTTTTCACATGTTAGTAATTTTCTTAGCTTTGTGTGTGTTTTCATTTTCCTTTTGAGGTAAATCTTCATGATTGGTTGTAGTTTTATTAGAGCTATTATTGATCTTTAAATTACAATCTAACCCCATGTCCAATGGATTTTGAGGCAACTAGTTTCTAAGCATAGTAAGCATGCTTCACCTTAGAGTCACCAATTTTTTGACCATTTTTGCCCAATAGGCCAAAATCGGTCCCCTTCTTCCCTTGCTATTTGAAGCCAGTCAACTTTGGGTTGCACGAGTTCATCGAGCTTCAATTCATTGCTCAAGTTTAATAGCCCTTGCAGAGGGCAAGGAGTAGTTTAGAGGCTTCACCAAAGGATTTCCAAGGATGTAAAAGAACTAAGGTTTTGAATTCCTTCAAAAAATTTGTCTAAAGGAATTCCTTCGTAACAAAAGTTTGAAGGAATTCAGAAAAGACCTGAAGCAAAAAACCCACAGAAAAGGCCCGACAAACTTTGCCAAGGATGGTGACGTCTCAAAAACCATCAAAATTAATCATGTGAACTAGCCATTGGGTTTTCAAGTAATGACAGGCACGCAAATGTCAAATTTTACACCAAGAAAGCCAGATCATGTAAGGCACCAAGTGGCAACCATGGAAGACTTTGACATGCTTTTTAAAAGTAGTGAAATGTGCCACGTGTCCCTTATAGGGTTTGGCAAAATCCAACAAGTGTCAATATCCACAGGTTTCTCCTTGTGCTTCATTATTCAAAGAGAAGACTGGAGGGCCCAAATGGGTTGTTAAGAGTTATGCAAAGCATGCCAAGTGTCAACATCCACAAAGAACCAAAGAAGTCCCAAAATTTTTCTCAGGTAGTTAAAGGCTCTATGGAAGTGGCCACATGTTACCTTCCACAGAAATATCAAAATCCTCTACATAACCCTCAAGGGACCCTCAAAGGTGAGCAGATGCCATGCCGTGTCCTCACCCATCTCAATAGAGTGTGACAAGTGTCTGCATCTGAAGCCTCAGGGTTCTCTTAAGCTTCAATGTATAGGTTTCTCTCAAAGTAATAAGTAGTGACCACGTGTCAATTTCCACCTGAATCTCAAGGAACCCTCAAAGGTGAGTGGATGTTGCAACATATCCCATTATCAACTTGATGGAAGTCACCACGTGTCAGCATCCACAGTTCAAAGTGCCTTATGAGTTTCAAAGTGACAGGCACGTGGATGTCAAACTTTGCAGAAATGAATAATCATTGGTTTTCAAATAAATGGCGTGAACCAAAGGAATTCAAAATACTAAGTCCAAAAAGCCAAAGAGCTGATAGAGGAAACCTAAAGGATGAAAGGGGCAGAGACTGAGGAGGCAGCCCATATGGCAAAAGAAGGGTGAGTTATATCTGTAGTTGAAACAGTGTCCACCAATTGATTACCAAGAGGTGCAAACAGGTGATGGACGATGCAACTCATCTTCCCCATTCTACATTTATGAGTAGGAAAGCCGTGAAATGCCTTAAAGGAGCAGTCTTTTGTAGATAAATAGTGTGGCCCATAATTTCACCTTAAAGAAAGGGGCTGACACAGCATTACCTTTGAGCGGCTTCCCTCTTCCCAATGCCTAAAGAGCACATGGGTCATTTATAAAAAGGGTGCCAAAAGGCCTCTTTTCTTCCTCTATATATTGGAGACTTGTCATTTAGAAAAGGATCTTCCACATTTTTAAGGTGAAGCCCTGGAAAATTTTCACCCTGAAATCAATAAACGCATTTTTAACTTTATTCTGGTTGAATACCTCTATGTGTGTCTGAGTGTCAGTCTGTGTTTAGTCATTACTTCTTAATGCTTCCACAGGTTTAACACCAACACACCTGGTGTCTATAAGGTGCCATTTTTGTAGGAGATAAGGAGAGCTATATTTGGAAGTGTAGAGATAGAATAAGCTACTATACAGTGTGCCTTTCTACAGTGCCTTTGGTGAGTCTCTATTTTTTTGTGTTCCATTAAAGCCTCCCTGTTAAACTTCCTACAGCCTTGTCCTTCTGCCAGTTTGAAGTGTACATATGTGTTTGACTGAATTCAAGTGTGAGTGTGAGAAGATCAAATAATTTGGTGCATCACCTCTTTTAGAGTAGATTCGTTTTCTTGTAATCCTTCTCCCTTTTCACCCCCCCCCCTTATTATATATCTATATACTTGTATTGGCACTTATTGGAACAACTCAGATGCATCAAAGGGAGCTAGCCCTTACCTAAAGACTCTCCCCTCTAGCTTTGCCAGTCCCATAGGTGAGAGGAGAGTTTCCATTTTGACATGTGGAAGGCAGGAGCTCGGCCTCCTACCCCAGGTGCAATCCATTGTGTCAACAACTACCATGAATTTGCACTATAAAAGGTGATTCACAAAATTGATCTCAACATCCAACATTTATCTAACATAAGTATTTCAACATGGAGGTAAGATGCAATGAATTTCTCAATATGGATGAATAATAGGTATGATTGTAGATATTAGTACTCTTCATTACACTTAAATAAATATAAGAACGCTAACTACACTTCATGTGACCTATTAGAGAGTAGACTAATTGCACAAAACATGAAAGAGTAAGATGAATAGGAGAGATGACTATCACTTATCGTTCAACTATAAACTACTTCACACACTTAGACAAGAAGTTTAGAACTCAAAACTAGCTTAAAATATTTTATTTAAAGGTAAAATTAGTACTCTAATTAACAGGGATTCACCATACCTAATGTGTATTTTTTACAAATCCAAAAGTGGTTTTTTATATATAAAGTTGTGAAAAGAGAGAGAGGGCATAGTAAAATAAGATTGGCAAGTGTCCATGTGAGTTACAACAAGAAAGGGGGTTATGAAATAGTCAAAAACAAACTTCCAAATCTATGTGTCTCACTCATGAAGATGCTCCAACCCTCTATCTAGTATAGGAGTTATAACTTGGCTTCACACCTTGACTAGCTTCTTGAAAACTTCCCTTGTATAATAAGAGTGATAAATGGACTTCTTAATAATAAATTCACCATGAATGCCTTCAAAACAACTCATTGGATACCTATCATGCCTTAAGAAATGTTGTCACTCAATTTTTCACCCTTAGAGAGGTAGTTCAAGCCCAATCCAAATTGAGTAAAACATGGGATCGCCTTTATGCCTATGGGTTGCCTATAGTAGGGGTAAACCTCTAGATAGAAGGGTTAACTCCCTTAGTTTTTCTAGTTAAGCTCATCACCTATATACTAGCTCATTTGGATGAAAAGGGAGAGATAAAACATAAAGTAAACCTATCCTATTGAGGTGATGTAAAAATTTTAACCTGACACTACCATCCAATTGCAATTACACTTCAAACAAAATCCTAGCATGCACATGACACAACTTCAAATCTGCCTCTTGCATTAGTATTTCTCATGGAGGTTTATGAAGTAAAATTAATCTAGGAGAACTAAACAAAAGGTTATAATATGAAACTAGTGGAGAGATAACATGCTAAAACTCATGGAAACCTCATTATAACACTTCAAATAAATTGTAAAAGACTTTCAAATCATAATATGAATGCAAACAAGGACAACATGCTAAGGAAGAGAATTTATCACTTAGCAAGATCAACTAGTCTAACATATATATTGAAATAACTCATGAAAAAGGTAAACCAAATTATTATTTATTTCTCAAAGGCTGAAAATGAGTAGGAATTTTCCATACTTAGGTGGAATATACATTACAAACACAAAGTAGCTCAATATATAGCATAAGTGAGAGAGAAGAGAAGAAGGGTGTAGGAGAGAGAGATTAGATAAGTGTCAATGTGAGTTAAAAATAAGATAAGATTTATGGAACTACCTTAATAGGTCTAATATGTCATGTGTAGCTCCTCTGAATATGCTCTAACTCTTCAAGTGGTGTGGGAGTTGAAATGCTTAATTGACACTTTGATTAGCTTCTTGAAACTATCCTTTATATTGACATGTTGAAGGATAAGTAGCCTTATTGATGGTAAAATTAGTTTCTCCTAACTCTTTTATATGATTTTGAAACCTCTTAACTCACCCCATCAAGTTATTTTTGACACATCACCTCTTTCTCTTGCAAAGTGTTTAGAGGACTCTTCATCTCCTTAGGCCAACTTTGCACACAAGTATCAAAACTTGGTTTTGACTTATATAGCTCATAAAAACTTCATTAATGGTATATTATCATCCTATTTAACCTATAAAAATCCACATTTAGTCCTCAAACTATCCCAAACAAGTCATTTTATACCAAATGCCTCAAACAAGCCTTATTACTTGTAGCCCTATAATCAAATAAACCTCCTTTTGTAGATATTTCTAAAAATGGTATTGAAAATATAAGGGAATATTATATTCCCCATTAAGGTCTTACAACTCCATGTTTAATTTCATTATTTGAGAGTGAGTGGAGATATCCCTTTTTACAACTTCTCTCTCTTAACTAGGCCTTAATTGGACCTCCCTACCAAGAGACTAAAAAATGGATTTATAGGCTCCCCAAACGTTCCAAACCCCAAAAAAGTGTTTGATTCAGTTATAAAACCTCCTCCCCATTCTCCATTCCAAATTTTAATATTTGACAACTTGTATAGACCTTCTAAATAGAAAAAAACAATCTTTTTAAGCCTATTTCACACATTTTCATACAGTAATATACCAAAAATTGGCATGATATGATACTCAAGGGATCCTTTAACATGTTATAGGTCATTAGGGAGATTTTATTAGCCATATAAAAATCCACATTTAGTCCTCAAACTATCCCAAACAAGTCATTTTATACCAAAAGCCTCAAGTAGGCCTTATTGCTTGTATCCCTATAATCATATAAACCTCCTTTTGTAGATATTTCTAAAAATGGTATTGAAAATATAAGGGAATATTATATTCCCCATTAATGTCTTACAACTCCATGTTCAATTTCATTATTTGAGAGTGAGTGGAGATATCCCTTTTTACAACTTCTCTCTCTTAACTAGGCCTTAATTGGACCTCCCTACCAAGAGACTAAAAAATGGATTTATAGGCTCCCAAAACGTTCTAAACCCCAAAAAAGTGTCTGATTTAGTTATAAACCTCCTCCCCATTCTCCATTCCAAATTTTAATATTTGACAACTTGTATAGACCTTCTAAATAGTAAAAATCAATATTTTAAAGCCTATTTCATACATTTTCATACAGTAATATACCATAAATTGGCATGGTATGATACTCAAGGGATACTTTAACATGTTATAGGTCATTATGGAGATTTTATTATCCATATATGGTAATATAACTTTGCTTCTCTCTCATCGAGTCCTTATAGCTCTCCTAGGTAGCATGAAACTACGTTGGGTTCTTAAGGATGATTCATAAATCTTGGGGCTTGAATCCTCCAATAAATTCCATAAAATTTAATTTCACTAGGTTTTATAACTTCCCCTAGTATTTAAATGTCCCATGAAATAGGTATGTTCTATACCAAGCAAGAGAAACTAGCTTCTTGGGTTGGCAGCAAGCATTATGTGAAGTCTGAGAGAGAAATGGATGAATGAGAACTTTATTGATTTTTTTCATAGTTTCCAATGGTCTTAAAAGGTTTAATTCATCCATATTATCACTTCCAATGTATTTTCATCCACTTTCCTTAATTATGTCTGGAACCATCCTATTTGATGTAGACTTAGGGTTCTTATGTCAAATTATCATACCCTAACTGCTTGTAGGTATCTGTATACACTTGTTTCTCTCTCTATTAGATAATATAGAACCCATGGAGTGTTTTTTTATGTCCTTCAACATCTTATCAGGGCCTTTAAGGTCATAAACTTCACCTTACCAAGCCATTTCCTCAAATCACTACCTATACAGGCTTGTGTGTTTAACTAGGTCTATACATGGCTAAACAGGGTATGACAAGTTTGAACCAGAGTTTTTGGTGGATTATGTTCATCATCATACACTTTAATTATATTAACTTCTTTCCCTTTCTTATATATCCTAAATTTCTCAACTCACTTTGCTTATTGGCCATCCCTCTTGGTCAAACTATCTATGTGAGCTTGAAAGTGCTTTCAAGACTATGTAGGGTCTGAACAGGGTTCCCATGTTTTTTATCACCTAAAGATTATAATTTAAGGATAATGGAGTCATTAATAACATGAAACCATATTCTTATACTTACTTTATCTCAGTCCTTTTTCAGATCTCCATACCTTTCAAACAATAAGGCTTTTTTGGTAATGCAGGACTCTGTTGTGACTTAGGATTATGACCCCTATTTATAAATCTTTTTCTAATATTGAATTATAACCTTAGTGAATTGATAACCTAAGTTATATTCTATCCTTAAAATCATATACAAATATAATCTCAAGTTTTAGGAGACCTTAATCACCTAATCAAACCTACAAATGAGTGTGTATCTACTTGTATATATCCATTTTAAATGGGTTTGCAGTCTTGGTGTTATAAGAGCCCTACCATCAAAATTTAATATCTTAAAAATTTTGATGCCATTTATGGTTTGATACTTCCTCTAAATACTTGAAATTTTTACCTCATCTATCACCACTATTTGATCACTTCTTTAATAGGTTGGCCTTAGGTGGTGTTTAGGAGAGTTTAATAGTGTTTTAGGAGTTCATAGCCTCTCCATTATCCATATATGAATCCCCAATGACTTTATCATGATATTTTCGATGTCATGAGACCTTTTTAGTGTCTTGAACTTCATCTCCAAATCTCATCAACACCTCTATCAAGGCAAATTCCCTCAACTAATTGTAGGTATGTATTTGAAAAGGTCTGACTATGTATTTGGCCTGACCTTACCAACACTGAACCTCAATATCTTTGACTAATATTGTTGAATTTATCTTTAAACCTTATAAATTTATTTAAGTCTCCAAAACTTATCAATAGTAATATGCAAAACCAACTTTCTCTCAGCAAGCTGTAGGTGCCAATTAGGCAAGGAAGGCTTTAACTATGCTTTAGGTCTTCTAGACCAATTTATAAACTTATTCAATAATGATATTGATTCCTTGATACCCTCTCAATGTGTTGAAACTCTTTTATCATCTTAAAATCATCCTCAAACTACTGTGTTCACCATTCATATAGTCCAAATATTATAGGTGTCATTTAGCCACCATTTTTTTGGGTGCTTGAGAGATGCCTCATTGATCCATGACCTAAAAATATTGTAAAATAACAATTTTTCCATGTATATTAAACCTTTATAACATTTAAAACATTGGATTTACCTTGTAATTATAGACTTATAGGTTGCACATGCTGAGGATTGTGTTTGTGCTAGAAAGCTTTGAAAAGTGCAACTATATGACTGCTAGGTTTGAAATACTATTACCACCAATGGATAAACATGTTATAAATTAATTAAAAAATATAAAAATACTTTAAATACATATTCAAACTCACTTCAATTTAACTTGTCATGTAGACACATAAAACATAGTTAGCAAGATGGCTGAAGATATGACCAGTTTGAGACTTCTACAAAATTTTCAATTGATCAAATGCCATGAATGGATTTTAGGAGAGGATAGGATAATTTAAAACCAATAAAATTAATCAAAACACATGGAGAACTCATAAACATATAAAAATTGCTAGTCATCTTAAATTATGCATAAGAGTCACTTTACATGTTTAAAAGACATCCACACATGCCACCATGATGAATGAATGTGTGTGAGGAATATAAAAACATATAATAACCCATTAAAACTAGTTTCATATAACCAAATAATTTACACTTGCATTAGAGTTATGTTAAATTTAGCCTATGCAGATTTGAGCTCTCAAAACGTAGTCTAGGTCCTTAGCAATTGCTCATAAATATAAAGACACCAATCTAACTACCAATAACACAAATTGGAAACCCATATGGGTCCAAAATTATTTCCAAAATATTATCCCCTAACTCTACCTATACAACCTATACCATATGATTGAACTTGGCCTTCACTAGCTTGTCAATGGAGCGATGGAAGAGAGAAGTGGTTTTCTATAATTTTTGGATCTAAAAATTCCTTCCAAGATTTTTAATGACTCATAGGATATTAAAGGACACCTCTTATATGTTTTCATTTTCACATGACTTCAAAAATTCCATACAACTTCTTCAACTCGTCAACATGGCATTGAAAATAAATAATCTGATTTTATTCTGATTGCTCTGATTGGTGTGACAGTTCAATAATTGCTCAAATTTCATTTTAATGAATCTTTTATGGACTTTTGACATACATAATTTTATCCAAAAATCACATTTTCATGCATATTTACCCCCTCCAAGATTACAAGTGAACCTTAAATGTTCCAAAACATCATGAAATGTTGTTATAAGATGTTTAAAACATAAAATTATGTTAATAAACCCATAATAACATATTTAAAATATCTCCATGACACCCTTGGACCATAATATGACTAAAACATGAGTTTACCTTAACTTTTCCAAACTAAACCTAAACAATGCTAACAAGGTTATATGAAGACTTATAAGGACCATATAAGCATGACATTGAAAGAGTGTGCCAAGATATTTGAATAATGTTCAAGTAATCAATGTTTATTCTTGTAGAAAGAGCTCCGAAATTCCAAGAGAGGAAAAATATGCATTAAACTATCTATTGCAAAATGTGAATGAGTTGATTAACCTTCCAAAAAGGAAAAGTGGGGTATATATAGATAAAATTAGGGAAACATGAGGAAGCCTCTAATTTTCTTAAATAACTAATTAAAATTAAATGAAATTAGCCTATGGACCTTTTATAACTAACCTAAGGAAGCTTAAATACATAAAAAGGCCATATGGCCATGTAGGCAAAATCCAGTGGGAAAAATCACTACACTAACACCCCCCTTAAGCGTAGCTTAGGTGAGATGAGAATTGGGTCTCAACATTGAAATATTGATGAGGTGCTCAAGTACATAATGTTGAACATCCATAGGAGGAAGAAGAAGGTGGAGCATCTCTAACCCCAATGAGAGCTCATAGATGAACAAATTTACTCTCTGTGAAAGGCTTGGTCAGAATATCTATAATCTATTTTAATGTTGGACAATATTGAAGATCAATGACTTGCTCATTGATAAGCTCCCTGATGAAATGCATGTGAATCTTTATGTGCTTGGTCCTTTGATGGAAAACCAGATTCCTACAAATCTAGATAGTGTTTTGGTTGTCATAGTAGATTATTGTTGGATTATGAAACTAGACACCAAACTCAGTGAGAATCCCCTAAAGCCAGATTACTTCAGTGGTGGCATTGACAGCCCCTCTATATTCTACTTATGTGGATGATAAAGTAATTGCATATTGCTTCTTGATTGACCAACTTATTGGACTTGAACCAAGTGAGAAATTGTAGCTTGAAGTGGACTTTCAAATCTAAATATCTCTAGCCCAATCTGAATCTATGTATCCAATCAAATCAACCTCTATTCCTGCTCCATAATGTATCCCATAGTTGTGAAAACCTTGAATGTAGTTAAGAATACACTTTTTTCCTTTCCAATGCAACTCATGTGGCTCCTACATAAACTAGGAGACCAAACCAACTACATAGGATATGTCAATTCTAGTATGTGTGAGATAGATAAGACTACCTAGGAGTTACCAATACAGAGTCGTATCGATCAGTGGTGTTAGACAATCAGCCTCAAGCTTCATATTAGACAAGAAGGGAGTAGGAGCTAGCTTACAATCATCCATGTTAAACCTTGTAAGCAAATCAAGAGAATACTTAGATTTGTGATAAAGTTATCCTAGAATCTAACTAAATGATTTCAATTCTAAGAAAGTAGTGAAGCAATCCCATATCTATCATTGAAAAATTATTTGATAGTGTAGTTTTCACTACTAAGATGGATGATCACGAGCTCCCTGTAATCAGTAAGTCATCCACATAAATAACTAGAATCAATAGAGAATTATCCTACCACAAGATGTAGACTTTTGAATCTAAGTGGCATTTGGTGAACATGATTTTGAGGAGAAATGAGTCCATCTTAGCATGCCATGCTCAAGGGGCCCATTTGAGTCCATAAATAGATTTCCTAAGTCTACATACCAAGGAGGTATCTTCCACAAAGCCTTGTGGTTGCTCCATATATATATATATATATATATATATATATATATATATATATATATATATATATATATATATATATATATATATATATATATATATATATATATATATATCTTCCTTGAGGTCACCATGTAGAAAATCACTCTTTACATCCATTTGGTGAACATCCCATTGATGTGTGTTTATGATGGCTAGAGTGAGTCTTATAGATGTCATCTTGGCTATAGGAGTAAATGTCTCAGTGTAGTCTATGCCTGGCACCTGATACAACCCCTTTGGAACCAAATAAGATTTTTACTTATTGAGTAACCCATCTACACCATACTTGGTTTGATAAACCCATTTACACTACACCAATTTTCTTCCTTTAGAAAGAGGGACCAAGTACAATGCGTTTTTCCTAATTAGAAAATTGTACTCTTCTTGCATATTAGAATCCCATTCTATATTGCTAGATTCCTCATGAAAGGTTTGTAGATTTAATACAATGGCCAAGTAGGCATGTGATGTCCCCTGAAACTATGATCATTTATGCCTTGTATATGATATATTTATAACCCATCCTCCAACACTTTTAAGTGTTTGTCTAGCCCAAATCATACCAAAATTGTATGAGATTAGAGAATCAGGAGGTGAGTCCTCATTATCTGTAGTGTGAGTGTGAGATGTAGGAAAATCCTCATCACTACTCTCATCTCTTGAACTTGAATAAGAATAAGAGTCATCCTCATCATTAGGAGGATATTGAGGTGGATCTATGTCACTATCCAAAGTGGAATCAATGTCCAGTGATATTTTTAATGAGTTTGGAGTGTCATGATTGTGTTCAAGTGGACCCTCATGAAACTTGACACTCCTTTCAATGAATAACTCATGAGTTTTAGTATGAATACTCCTATATCCCTTAACACCCTTTGCATACCCCATAAAGATGTAAGACTGACTCTAAGGGTCCTTTAACTTGCATTTATTATTAGGAACACAGGCCATTGCTAGTGATCCAAACACTTGAAAGTGATCTACTGCAAGCTTGTGACCATCCCAAGCTTCAAAATGAGTGATTCCCTTCAAGGCTTTGTGTGTAACTTAATTTTGAATGTACCACACATAGTTGATTGCTTTGGCCCAATATTGAGGAGTAAGAGACTTTGATTGAAGCATGTAGTTTACCATTTCCTTTAGGGTATGGTTCTTGCATTCAGCCACACCATTATGTTGAGGACTATATGGAACTATGTGTTGCATTTAAATCCCCTCTAATGTGCAAAATTACTCAAACTTGTTATTGACATACTCTTTTCCATTGTCAATCCTTAAGATTTTGATGGAACATTCTGACTACTTCTCCATAAGTGCCTTGAAGTCCTTAAAGTGATCAAAGACCTTAGACTTATTTTTGAGAAAAAAAACCTACGTGTAACTCAAAAATTCATCAATTAATGTGAGCATGTATCTTGTCCTATTGAATGAACATTTTGGAAATGGTCCTGCTAAGTCACTATGGACTATCTCTAGCTTATGTTTGGTTATCCTTGCTTCGCCCTTGTCATATTTCTCTTCTAGATGTTTACCAAGAATGCAACCATTACATAGGCCATCTGATAATTTGAATTTATGAAATCCTAAAACCATGTCTTGATGACTAATTTGCTCCAAGTAACGGTAGTTTAAATGGCCAAACCGTTCATGTCATAGTTTGCTCACTCCATCTGCATGAGAAAGAAGTGCAGTTGAAGGCTGGTCTAGGGAAAATTGTGAGAAGGTATATAGCCTAGAATGATGATTGGCCTTCCCATAATCCATTGTGTTATCACTATATAGATCCTTGATGACCACTGAATTAGGTATAAACTCAACTTACTTCCCTACACCTATGTGATTGATTTGATATATTGATAGAAGACTAGTGGATAGTAAAGGAACAAATAAAAAATTATTAAAGGTCATATCACTTACTTCTACTGATCCTTTACCACTGACATTAATCAAATTATCATCACCCATGTGATAGGAAACACCTGAGTCAATAACCCAACTCAAAGGTTGAGAATCTATTGTAACAAGTGCCTTACCCTTGTTTTTACCCTTTTTGTTGTCTTTACCCTTAATGAAATCTTGTGTTGATGTGTTTTAAGATGAGGATTTATTAACATTGATGTTGTTCTTCTCAAGCATCTTAGTCAAGGTGTTAATATTTTTTTTCATGCACTAAGATTCATCATGCCCAAGTTTCATTAAAAAGTTACATTTGAGTTTCTTCTTCTTAGGTTTCCCACTTGACGAGGACTCATTTGATGATGTCTTAGGCTTGGCATCTGATTTATGATTCTTCTTGTACTCATGATCAATTTTAGACTATTTCTTCTCCTTTTTTCCACTACTAGAAGGCTTCTTCTTATCCTGATTGACAATCAAGGCATGTGATTTTGAAGACTTCAGTGCACCCTTTTGAACCAACTTATCTTCATCCTAAGTTAGATTAGTAAAAAACTCATCAAATGATGGAATTTTCCATGTGGATCCAAGTGCACGTTTGGTATCATGAAATATAGAGATAAAAATTGAATAATCATGACCCAATTTTGTAAGCACAGATAGAATCAACTGGTCATCTATTTTATCAATGCTAAATTATTTCAACTACAATCTTAGTGAGTTAAACTTTGTGAATAAGCATTGTAAGGTGTCATAGTCACTTGGGATCAATGTGATGATCTCATTCTCTAGCTCATGAGCCCTCATGATGTTTTGTACTCTAAAAATCTTATCCAAGATTGTCTAGACTTCATTTGGAGTTTTTGTAGATTCAACATGAAACAGGAGGT